>CM076573.1:229444222-229595681 GCA_034641835.2 Pinus albicaulis
ATAAAATTTATGGTGAGCAAAATTTATATACTAAAAATTGAATTATTAAGAAAACTGAAACCAACTGACCAATTATAAAAAAAATTAAGTCAATAGAACTTGATAGCTATGCCTTCAACTATAAAGAACCAACCAACTAGTTAGATGGACTTAAGCCATATCTATATCCGAAAATGAGTAAGATTGAGTTGGATGCACCTATCCTCCATATCTATAACAAAAAGTGAGTAGGATTACTTATTCTATCCTTGAGCCATAAATAACTAATGAATAGAATGCACAATAACACAATCCCAGTCGAGTCATATAAGAGATAAATCCTTTTCCAATTACACGTAACCCTAGATTGAGGTTGTAGTTCTTATTTTTAATTCTTAATCTTTATAGACTAACCAATTTCCATATTGCCTATGATATTGCCTATCCGCGAAGCTAGATTTCCTCCCTTACTCGTGGCTACCTCAAAGGTATAGAAAATAGCGGCTACTTCAAAGGTATAGAAAAAGTCACAACAATGTTATATTTATTATGTAACTTTGCATGGAAGTCTCCCGTGTTAAAAAATCATATTATGTAAAGCCATTGAAGTCGTTAGTTATGACGAAAAGAATATTTATGTTATTATGTGTTTTATGTAAAGTTCATAGTAGTCGTTAGCTATGACAAAAAAGAATATTTATGTTCTTATCTGTATTATGTAGTCATAGTGGTCGTCAGCTATCACCAAAAAGAATATTTATGTTGTGATGTGTGAAAAAAATTGTTTGTAGTATAGTTCCAATTCAAGTGGTGTACACATGGGATGGAATGGAAAAACATAGTTGAGATGACGAACACACTGGTTTATGCATTTTCTAAAATTAAGAACCAAAACCTTTTCAAACCAGAATCAAAAATGGAGTTTAATTTGGTGTTGGAAAGTGAATTTCAAAATAAAATAAAAGAAACATTTAATCATCATATTAGAAGCTAAAATAGAGCCATTTGTATTTATAATAGAAACCTATTATAACATGTTAGTGAATATTTTTTCCCAATACATAAAAAAAAACATACCATCGTGTCTCTTTCCTTGCACATCATCCATGGTTTATAAGACATTTATCCAACATATAGCTACTATTTTGAATAAAATTGTCGGTACATCTAGTTGTTGATAGTTGGGAACGGGGAAGTGATAACTATGGGGGCCATACTATCCTCGTTCTCTCATTTGGTGTGGCATCTCACTTAATGTGGTTTTATCTTGTGGTTTTATTTTGTTGCGATATGTGTAAGTGGTTTTATGACGTGGTTTTTTTTGTTGCATTATGTGTAGATATGTAGAGTATCTTCTTTTCTTAGAGACTTGCATTAGGGACTCAAAAGAGAAGGATTTTTTGTTTTTTGCAATTGAAATAGCTCCTTATGTCGCTAAGAACATAGGTTCATCTCTTCGTTGCATTGATAGGTAGCTTTCTCAAGAAATTCAGTGTCAGAATCATTCATCTCCACTTCGAAGGGTGCTATATTTGTGCAAAATGTTGAATATGAAGAATCGTACACGGTAAAATGGATCGAGGTTTCACGTATCATGGTTTTCATTTAAAACCTAACAAATATGGTATTTGGGATTGGGAGTGGCTACTTGACAAATTTAAATAAAAAATGTCATTGTGGTCATATCAATGGCTCTCTATAGTAGGTAGAATGGTTTTAATACAGTCAATATTTCAAGGAATATATGCTCACTGGATGCATCTTTTCATGTTGCCAAAAGTATCATTCAGGAGGATTAATGCATATATTTCCAAATTTCTATGGACAATTATAGGCAAAGATAAAAAGATTCATCTTGCAAGACTCAAAGAAATTACTCTGTAGAAAGAAGAAAAGGGGTGGGGGTTAAAAACACAAAGAAATTTGAATAAGAATTGCTAACTAAGAGCTTATGGAGGGTTATAAATGGTTTTGGAATTTGGAAAAGGATCATAAGTGAAAAATATCTAAGGAATAAGTCTTGAGTATCGTGGTTAAAGGAAGGAACTCGGTGGCCTTTATCAGCCGCGTGTATCTGGAATAGCATGATAAAAATCAAACACTGGTTGAAAGAGAACCTAATATAGGAGATTGGGTGTGGCTCAAATGTCGAGATTGGTTTATATACTATAAAAGGTTTCCTTGGGGAACACACTATTAGAGGCATTAATCAAACATATTTGAGGCTAATGCCTTTATTTACTATATCAGATATATGTTCCACTTGATGCTTTAACCCCAACATGGGTCCAAATAGGCTAATTGGACATTTCTGAAGATTTGGCTAGTAAGTGGGAGAAATATATTCAAAACTAATATAGTGTAGGCATATCTCTTTCAAATTTTGATGATGTTTTCACATGGGGATGTAAGAAATTCCAAGGCAAGATCTTGGTTAAGGAGGCTTACTCTTACTAATGATGAGAAACCTTTTCCTTCTCTCCCCCTTTGACATCAATGAAAAAAGGGGTGATTTTATTCACATTTTTTTCTCATCAAGTGCTTCACCTATCAGCTACACCCCCTGTCATTGTGTTTCTCTCTCTATCATCATGTTTATCCCCCTATCATCATGTTTCTCCTCCTATATAAGTAATTTTCAAAGTAGAATATCCATCTCTATTTGAATTTCCTTGCCGCATACTTTACTATTTATCATATTCTCCATATTCACAATTCGGTTTTAGCACTTTGCACTAGATGAAGTTTCTCTCAGTTACAATCAATATTTACTATATCAGATATATGTTCCACTTGATGCTTTAACCCCAACATGGGTCCAAATAGGCTAATTGGACATTTCTGAATATTTGGCTAGTGAGTGGGAGAAATATAGTCAAAACTAATATAGTGTAGGTATATCTCTTTCAAATTTTGATGATGTTTTCACATGGGGAGGTAAGAAATTCCAAGGCGAGATCTTGGTTAAGGAGGCTTACTCTTATTAATGATGAGAAACCTTTTCCTTCTCTCCCCCTTTGACATCAATGAAAAAAGGGGTGATTTTATTCACATTTTTTTCTCATCAAGTGCTTCCCCTGTCAGTTACTCCCCCTGTCATTGTGTTTCTCTCTCTATCATCATGTTTCTCCCCCTGTCATCATGTTTCTCCTCCTATATAAGTAATTTTCTCAGTAGAATATCCATCTCTATTTGAATTTCCTTGCTGCATACTTTACTATTTATCATATTCTCCATATTCACAATTTGCTTTTATCACTTTGCACTAGATAAAGTTTCTCTCAGTTATAATCAATATTTTCACATACGTCACTCCTAATCTTACTCCCATGGCATATGTATAAGCCTTGTTGTGATGATTTTGTGAGACAATATTTAAACAAACATTCCTTGACTTGTGCTCCCCTAACATTATGAATTTCTTTTATAAGCATTATCTTCCTTTTTTAGTAAGTATAACCTCAACACATGATTTATGCCTATGATGCTCATATTTGATCAATAGTAAGGATTAATTCCTTGAACATTCAAGGCACACTCAAGATATTTCTTTTGATGTTTTGTGCAACAAACATAGAGTAATCTAATGGCCCATATTGTCCTCGACACTAACAACTATTGATACATTTCTTAACACTTGATTGTTCCATGATCTATATTTAAAGGGCATGGAGAGTTAATATTGTGAAGAAGATTCTAGAAGGGTTAAATTTGTAACTTTATTGAAAGTTGAAGGAGTAAAACATAACTCTAAGTTTGCTATCAAGTTGTGTTATAACTAGGCCATTGGGAGGGAATGGGAGTGAGAGAGAATGACAGAGGGATTTTGTGTTTCATAGTAACCCATGGGCCATAAGTATCATGTAACTCCATAAAGAGTGCATTCTCCTTTGTACTTGCATTATTTCCATTCCAAACAAAAGAGAGCAGAGCAACCTCATCATTTATCAAGGTATTTCTTTTGTGAGGGTTTCCGAGAGCATATATTGGTGTTCATTATGATTGAAGCGTGTTTGTGTTTCAGTGTTCTCTATTTCATATATTTTATCTATTGAATGCATAAACAACAAAATCAATATATAAAAAAAAATGGAATCTAAAGTAATTAAGACTTCATAGTATTGATTTTGATTTACTTTAATATATCTATTATGACAAATTATAGATACCTTAAAACAAAAAAAATGTATTTTGGAAATTAAGCCCAAAAACTTCTAAAAACAAAATACATCCAAAAAAATTTCCTTTGAAAATTAAGCCCAAAACTTCTAAAAACAAAATACTTTAAAAAAAATCAATGAAAATTAAACATAAAACTTATAAAAAACAAAATACATTTTAAAAAAAAAATGAAAATTAAGCCCAAAACCTCTAAAAACAAAATACCTTAAAAAAAATGAAGCCCAAAAAACATCCAAAAAATGTATCACATACCTCCAAGAAATGTCCTTTGAATGTACCTCCAAGAAAAGTCCTTAAACCCAAAACAACCCTTTGCAAAAATTTCCTTTGAATGTACCTCCAAGAAAATTCCTTAAACCCAAAACAATCCTTTGCAAAAATGTCCTTTGAATGTACCTCCAAGAAAAGTCCTAAAACCCAAAACAATTCTTTGCAAAATTAGACCAAATGAAGAAATGCGTGAAATTATGCAAAAATAATGAATGCTTTTACGTCAATTTATATTGTCGCGAAATGTTTTTTTTTAGGGGCTACGTTGTATTTTCCGGCCGACGGAAAGTCAAGTAAATGTTCAACTGAACTTTTGTGTCATTAGACTTGACGGGCCGTCCGCGCAAAAAATAATTTGGCCGAAATTTTTTACAAGTTCGACTGAACTAACACGTCTGCAATTACGCAAATCCAAGCTCTGAATACATATCTTCAACTTTGGCATGATTAAACTCCATGAAACATTCTGAATTAACTGACAGAACCAAGACAGACATTTTCAGAATTCAATCTACTTTTAGCAAATATAACTTTTATGGAATTTCATAAATATCTACTAATTTTAATTAATTTTGTAATAAAACGGGTGGAAACAATTTCTGAAGGTCATTATGATTTGGTGGAATCAATATTCTATATCTTCCAAAATACATTGTAAAAAAAAATTGAAAAATTTATGGTGCATTACATTGGTCTGTCATTTGTAATGGGTAGTTTTTAGATTTTTAGTTTATAACTTATATGTTGAGAAATTTCGTGCGTTGTGAAACATATTCAAAATATGCAGTTTTTTCATATTGGATTAGTTCAAAAAATTCTATTAATTATGATATGCATCATTTGGTTTTGTAAATATAACGAAACCGAAGTAGACTTTGTCTAGATTGTTGTAACACATTTAGTTTCTCAAAAACACCGAGTTTCAAATAATACACCAGTGCGTATTAACATGACTTCTTATGAATCCTTTGATTGTTAAAAAACATACACTCAAAGAAGCACTAAGTTGACATATCAAATGTGCATAAAAAAACTCCAAATAAGTAATAGAAAGCTAATAAAATTTCTGACAACTTTATTTTTATCGCAAAATGAAATTCTAAACAGAAAAATTGATTTGGCTTGCAGAAAGTTGAAGAACAAAAAAAAATGAAATTTTTTTCTCAAAAAAGAGCAAAAAATATTACCTAACTTCACATTTACATTTGTTTCTACAAAACCTTTGTTTCTAGATGGGGTGGCATGATAGTAGATTATGGGTAATTATACAATGTGTTGTCAATTTCACTTGAACTTATCTTGATTGTAGATTAAAACATCCAACAATTGCCCTTTCTCAAAAAAGGGAAAAAAGTGTTACCCAACTTCACATTTACATTTGTTTCTATAAAACCTTTGTTTCTAGATGGGGGTGGCATGATAGTAGATTATGGGTAATTCTGCAATGTGTTGTTAATTTCACTTGAGCTTATCTTGATTGTAGATTAGAACATCCAACAATTGCCCTAGTTTTCATGTCCATAGAAATAATTAACTAGAATTAGTAATTCACTCTTTGAGCCATAGTTACCAAATTCAAATTTGAGTTTGAATTCCAATTCAATTTGATATAAAATAAATTCTACTGTGTAAAAGTTCAAGAATATATATCTTACAAATATTTACAAATAGAACTTATATTCTCTATAATATGTAATTTATTGTTTATTCCAACTACACACTTACCTTTATCTACCATATTTTAATATGGAATTGGTTGGTTTTCTAAATTACAAAAAATTTAACATGTAATTTACTATTTTCTTATAATTTTCTTTTAATATAGAAATTACTGCTTTTTTTAATATAAAATTTATAGTAATCAAAAATTATATACTAAATTTGAATTAGTGAATTATTAGGCAAACTAAAACCAAATAACCAATTATAGAATTTTTTGGGCCAACAGAACTAAACTTGATAGCTATTCCTTGAGCTATAAAGAACCAACCAACTAGTTAGATGCACTTAGGGAGCCCCTCCCTCCATAAGATTGAGTTGGATGCACCTACCCTCCATCTCTATAACAAAATGTGAGTAGGATTACTTATTCAATCCTTGAGTCATAAATAACCAATAAATAGAATGCACAATAACACAATCCTAGTCGAGTCATGTAAGAGATAAATCCTTTTCCAATTACATGTAACCCTAGATTGAGGTTCTAGTTCATATTTTTAATTCTTAATATGTATAAACTAACCAAGTTCCATACTGCCTATGACATTGCCTATCCGCGAAGATAGATTTCCTCTCTTACTCGTGGCTACTTCAAAGGTATAGAAAATAGCGAATACTTCAAAGGTATAGAAAAAGTCACAACTATGTTATATTTATTATGTAAATTTGCATGGATAAGGGGAGTCGTCTCCCGTGTTAAAAAATCATATTATGTAAAGTCATTGTGGTCGTTAGTTATGACCAAAAAGAATATTTATGTTATTATGTGTTTTATGTAAAGTTCATAGTAGTCGTTAGCTATGACAAATAAGAAGAATATTTATGTTCTTATCTGTATTATGTAGTCATAGTGGTCGTCAGCTATCAACAAAAAGAATATTTATGTTGTGATGTGTGAAAAAATTGTTTGTAGTATAGTTCCAATTCAAGTGGTGTACACATTGGATGGAATGGAAAAACATAGTTGAGATGACGAACACACTGGTTTATGCATTTTCTTAAATTAAGAACCAAAACCTTTTCAAACCAGAGTCAAAAGAGGAGTTTAATTTGGTGTTTATAAAATAAAGAGATGTGGGTTACCAAGGAAAGTGAATTTCAAAATAAAAGGAAAGAAACGTTTAATTATCATACTGATCGGTGTTGGGAAGCTAAAATGGAGCCATTTGTATTTGGAGTTGTCTTTAGTGTGATTTTTTGGACTTTTTGGAGTTTCAGGTGCCGAAATCTGGTGAAAAAAATTGATGTGAAATCTTGATTTCTGTCATTTAGATTGGTTTTTTTACTGTACATATGGATTCAGCACCTAAAAAACCTCTAGGACACTTCAATTTTGCAATATTACACATCACACCTCTGTTTTCAATGAATTCTTGTCGGATTTTAAAGAAATTAGACTGGAAAAACCTTCAAAAAGTCGCGCTAAAGACAACTCGTTTGTATTTATAATAGAAACCTATTACAACATGTCAGTGAATGTTTTTTTCCAATACATAAAAAATCATACCATCGTGTTTCCTTCCTTGCACATCATCCATGGTTTGTAAGACATTCATCCGACATATAGCTACCATTTTGAATAAAATTGTCGGGACATCTAGTTGTTGATAGTAAGCTACATGGTATCTAGTTGGGGACAAGGAAGTGATAACTATGGGGGCCACACTACCCTCGTTCTCTCATTTGGTGTGGTATCTCAATTAATGTGGTCTTATGATGTGGTTTTTTTGTTGCTTTATGTGTAAGTGGTCTTATGATGTGGTTTTTTTTGTTGTGTTATGTGTAGATATGTAGAGTATCTTCTCTTTTTAGAGACTTGCACCAAGGACCCAAAAGAGAAGGATTTCTGGTTTTTGCAATTGAAATAGCTCCTTATGTCGCTAAGAAAGTAGATTCATTTCTTCGTTGGATTGATAGGTAGTTTTCTCAAGAAATTCAGTGTCAGAATCATCCATCTCCACTTCGAAGGGTGCCATATTTGTGCAAAATGTTGAATATGAAGAATCGTACACAGTAAAATGGATTGAGGTTTCTTGTATCCTGGTTTTCATTTAAAACCTAACAAATATGGTATTCGGGATTTGGAGTGGCTGCTTGACAAATTTTTAAAAAAATTGTCATTTTGGTCGTATCAATGCCTCTCTATAAGAGGTAGAATGGTTTTAATACAGTCAATATTTCAAGGAATATATGTTCACTGGATGCATCTTTTCATGTTTCCAAAAGTATCATTCAGGAGGATTAATGCATATATTTCCAAATTTCTATGGACAATTATAGGCAAAGATAAAAAGATTCATCTTGGAAGACTCAAAGAAATTACTTTGTAGAAAGAAGAAAAGGGGTGGGGGATTACAAACACAAAGAAATTTGGATGGGAATTGCTAACTAAGAGCTTATGGAGGACTATAAATGGTTTTGGAATTTGGAAAAGGGTCATAAGTGAAAAATATCTAAGGAATAAGTCTTGAGTATCGTGGTTAAAGGAAGGAACTCGGTGGCCTTTATTAGCCGCGTGTATCTGGAATAGCATGATAAAAATCAAACACTGGTTGAAAGAGAGCCTAATATAGGAGATTGGTTGTGGCTCAAATGTTGAGATTGATTTATATACTATAAAAGGTTTCCTTGGGGAACACACTATTAGAGGCACTAATCAAACATATTTGATGTTAAAGCCTTTATTTCCTATATCAGATATATGTTCCACTTGATGCTTTAACCCCAACATGGGTCCAAATAGGCTAATTGGACATTTTTGAAGATTTGGCTAGTGTGTAGGAGAAATATATTCAAAAATGATATAGTATATGCATATCTCTTTCAAACTTTGATGATGTTTTCACATGGGGAGGTAAGAAATTCCAAGGCGATCAGATCTTGGTTAAGGAGGCTTACTCTTATTAATGATGATAAACCTTTTCCTTCTCTCCCCCTTTGACATCAATGAAAAAAGGGGTGATTTTATTCACAATGTTTTCTCATCAAGTGTTTCCCCTGTCATTTACTCCCCTTTTCATTTTGCTTCTCTCTTTATCATCATTTTTCTCCCCCTGTCATCATGTTGCTCCTCCTATATAAGTAATTTTTAAAGAAGAATATCCATCTCTATTTGAATTTCCTTGCCACATAATTTATTATTTATCATATTCTCCATATTCACAATTCGGTTTTAGCACTTGTGCACTGGATGAAGTTTCTCTCGGTTACAATCAATATTTTCACATACGTCGCTCCTACTCTTACTCACATGGCATATGTATAAGCCTTGTTGTGATGATTTGTGAGACAATATTTAAACAAATGTTCCTTTACTTGTGCTCCCTTAACATTATGCATTTCTTTTATAAGCATTATCTTCCTTTTTTAGTAAGTAGAACCTCAACACATGATTTTTGCCTATGATGCTCATATTTGATCAATAACAAGGATTAATGCCTTAAACATTCAAGGCACACTCAAGATGTTGCTTTTGATGTTTTGTGCAACAAACATAGAGTGATCCAATGGCCCATATTCTCCTCGACACTAACAGTTATTGATTCATTGCTTAACACTTAATTGTTCCGTGATCTATATTTAAAGGGCATGGAGAGTTAATATTGTGAAGAAGATTCTAGAAGGGTCAAATTTGTAACTTTAGTTGAAAGTTGAAGGAGTAAAACATAACTCTAAGTTTGCTATCAAGTTGTGTTATAACTAGGCCATTGCAAGGGAATGGGAGCGAGATAGAATAAGAGAGGGATTTTTTGTTTCATAGTAACCCATGGGCCATAAGTATCATGTAACTCCATAAAGAGTGCATTCTCCTTTGTACTTGCATTATTTCCATTCCAAACAAAAGAGAGCAGAGCAACCTCATCATTTATCAAGGTATTTCTTTTGTGAGGGTTTCCGAGAGCATATATTGGTGTTCATTATGATTGAAGCGTGTTTGTGTTTCAGTGTTCTCTATTTCATATATTTTATCTATTGAATGCATAAACAAAAAAATCAATATATATAAAAAAATGGAATCTAAAGTAATTAAGACTTCATAGTATTGATTTTGATTTACTTTAATATATCTATTATGACAAATTATCTAGTGGAATATCCATGGTAGTTTATAGATCATATTAGTATCAAAGTTGTTTCTTTGGTATTTATGGGAAATTGCATGGGATATAGGTAAATATTTGAGCAAGAAGCCATGAAAACCTAGACATGGCTGAAAAATAAATTCATAATAACCTCAAGATCTAATGGAGGAGAGATTTGCATAGCTAGAAGCACATGTCACAAATATAAACCATATTGTGAGTTTCCTCGTGGTAGCCCTAACTAGTAGCCTCGGGCTAATCAAAGAAGATGGAGTTTCGAATTCAAAAATTGGATCTGAGAGAAAATTACGAGATTATGAAGAACTAGAGAAGGAGTCCAAGAAAGAACCGAAAAAGAGAATCCATGTTCAAGCATTGTGAACCATTCATAGTAAAGATGGAAGTGAATGTAGAAATCAAGTCATAAAAAGGTGACATCGATGCTTTGAAATTAAAACATAGGTTGCAATAGTTAGAACTTTACTTTAATGTTCACCACATAATCTTCTTTCCTTATTGCATTAGTCTTATTTCTATATCACCCTAAAAAAAATATGATTTTCAATATGTGCTCCCATAACTTAAAATCTTCACCAAATTCACCAATATATATATATATATATATATATAGAAAAATGTGCTACCCTTTCCTTACACAAAAACAAACTTCCTTCACTCTGAGCTTGGTCTTCCTTCTCAAGATAAATCTGCTCTAATATTTCTCCTTTGCTAAAATATTTCTCCTTTGCTAAAATATTTCTCCTCTTATCTTCTTCATTTTAATCTCAAAAAATAACACCAATTTTTAATCCTTCCTTTATAAAATAATCTCAATCATCTTTTTAAAAAAAAAACAAACAAACACTTTTTTAATATATAAAATAAAATTAAAATGTCGAATAACTAATTTTTAATATCGTGTAACCTTTAACGAATAACCCTTTTCAAAAAATATTTATAACTTTTAAACTTTATGAATAAGCCTTTTAATCTTAAAAGAGGCAGAAAATTAATGGTCCAACCTGGTTAGACTTATGCACTTCGATGATGAGGCAAATCAACTCAGTGTCTCTTTCTTCTGATCTGCAACGAACATAAGTGAGTAGGGATATAATTTTTTTTGCTTTTATTGTAAAAAATTGTTTTTAAATGTTATAAAGATTACATAAAATGTGTATTGAGCTATTTTATTAATTATATTAAACTAGTTTTTTATTTATTAATATATTTTTAAGTATAAGATAATATTAATTTATATTAAAATATTTTATTCATAAATAAAGAGTGAATATTCATTATTTTATTCTATACAATATTAAATTATTATTTTTAGCATTTTTTCTATATATAAATATATATGAAGTTGATATTATGCGTTAAAATATATTTGAAAAATATAAGGTTTAAACATATTACTCACATAATTTTGTTTACTTCTAATAACTTTACATGAAATTATATTAAGTCATTTGGACATGTAATTAAATATGCATAGTCATATGGACATTGTTTTCTAGTTAGAGAATATCTTATTTTTATTTTAAGAATGACATATATATTTACAAATAGCTATCACACTAATGAGATTCTGTAATGTTTATCATAGTCACAATAAAAATAAAAAATAAAAATTAACTTTTACTATATTAAAACCTTAACTCTATGACATCATTGCAATCATACATTTGTAAAACTAACTTTCGAGCTCATATAATTAAATTGACTCAAACCTTATAAAGATTGGCTATTATTGCATGACCCAAGATGGGCACCTTGTCTCTACATGCACAACACCTGGAAACTTTAATCGAAATATCTGAGTATCATTAATACCCATGTCGTACTCATAACCCATATTATTAATGCTGGAGGACGATGTGATTATGGCCAATCGTTATAATGCTTGATTGAATTAATCCATGGTATATTAGGTCACGTCGGAGGTATGTGTCATAAATCTGATTTGTTGTGCTGTACATGCATCTGCAAATTCATAACTCATGTTGACATATGTCTGGATCATACACCGTTGGATCCTGTAGCATTGGATCTACAGTGGAGGCTAATGGGGTACCTGTTTAGGGTATTGACCTCCTAAACCCTAATTATTTTCTTTCATTTCGCTATCAAGCTTCGCCGCATTGCTACTCTGCAACTTCGCTGCAGCCCGAACCCTGTCGACTGGCATGCCTTTGCTCTAGTTTCATTCGGCTAATCATGGCATAATACATGAACAGGTATTCTCGATACCTTCACCTGGTTTTTACTTAGCATTTTTCGTTAGGTTGATTTTTTTGTTATTCGGTAACATATGCCTTTCATGATATTGTTTTTGCAAGGCTGTCAGTGGCTCTGCGCCATTGTCCTTATGCTCATATTTTGCAAGAGTTATGGTTTTTAAATTGTGTTTTCAAATTTTCCTCCAAGCTGTGGAAATTTACTTCATTGCTAAACGTGCTCCAGCTCTCATGCTGAGTCCCCTCTCATTGTAGCAAGTGAGCATAGGTGTTTGTTTAAGTTTATGATAATACGCTAGGAACTTATAGACCCTCATCCGGTTGTGTGAACTCATTCTTCCGTGGCCTTTCCGCAGAATTGCATTTGAGCCTGCAGAAGATGTTTTACACAGGTAATGCGAGTTAACTATGTATTTTTGGTTTCATGATATTCTTTGCTTTGTTAGCTTAGACGGTATGGGCTATTACTGATGTTTTATTGTCTTCATTTTCTACTTAAACAAGTAAGCTCAATTGCTCGACTGTCAAGATTTGCCCCTTTGAGATTCCGCTTCGTTTTAATAGTTTCTTGATTCTGTCGCTTGCCCCAACAGGTACTAATTTTCACCTTAGGGTTTCTAAGATCTTGGTCAAAGAGAACCTTCGTTCCAACTTCGAGGGTGCTCACAGCATCGTAAGCTTTAGATTTGGTTTTATGGCTGCTTGTCGTTGTGTTAATTTCATTTAATCTCGAGGGCATTGCCACTACTCGTGACGGTTACCTGCATTTGTAACATTGTTATGAACTATAATTTGTTCCTGGCTTTCACTGTATTTTTGGTCTAGTCTTGAGAGGGAATAACCCTTTAAACTCAGTAATTTTGTATTATAATTTGATTCTATTGCCAGAAGGTAATTTGTGTCTTTACTTATGAGATGTCGTTTGGATTTTTCTGCATCCGCAACTGTTAGTTCATTCAGCTCTATGATATAGTTTGTTCCCTTTGAATTTCTTTTTAGAAATGCTAGAAATGTTTCTGGTTTCCCTTGTATATGTATAATTTGCGGTTCTGGCTTTTCTTTACAAGAGCCTTTGCTTGTTTTTTTCGATTTAGACTAGCTTAACTCTTATTTGAACAAAGTCTAAATTTCCTTCTTTCTATCTTAGCTCGACATAGAGATTACTTTCAATATAATTTGTATTTATGATGGAGGTTTCATTTCTGGGTGCATGTTACGCATGCAATCTCTGATATTTTCTTTATTTCTATATATTTTTTTGCAGACAGAGTTTTCATTCTTTTATCTGGTGCTAGAAACTGAATTTATTCCTTTCAATTTAATGGAGATGTCTGGACCATCCAGATTTCTTGTCTGTATCATAGTTCTACAGTTAATGCCCAATTTGGGGTTCGCAGTCTTGACTCTGAACCCTGAGTTAACGGTTTTATGTTTAACATTCTTGTAGCAGGTTTTCTAATTAACTTCACCTGTTTTTGTAAACACTATTTATTTTCTTGAAATACAATTTGAGAACTTTCATAAATGTAATTTCCTCACACTGTATAAATATTTAATGGTATATCTAAATCTTTTGGTTACTAAAAGAAAACACAAATAATCACATATCTAAAACTTTCATTGTATAGAGGTCTTCATTTCATAAATAAAGAATTGTAACTATATTAAATAAATATCTCTGACTAGACAGCATATCGAGTACTTAGTATTTATGTAATTTGTTTACTTATCTAGTTTTCATAATTAGTTGATGATGTCTACCCTACCATGAGAGAGGCGATTACGTCTTCATCTCCCCCCCCCGTGCTCCACACCTGAGATGAGTAGGTTGACAGAAATTCCTGAAGAGACCTCGGGACCCCAAGTCCATTAATCTTCTTCTTCCAGGATTCAGGAACACTGAGTGTTTCCACTGGTCACCACCAGCTCAGGAATCATCGCCCTCTTCCTTCCTCTCCTTAGTCATAGAACAGAACCCCTTTTCCTCACTGGGATGTACTTTTATCCCTAGAGGAAAGGTAATTGTCTTTAACTGTTTTTTTTTCAACCACTCTTAGTTCTTGGAATACTTTGATCATCATTCTTTTAAAAAAAAAAATTATGGAACTACTATTCCATAATTAAATTTTATTTCAAAAAAACATAATTAATTTATGTTCATTATGTAATCTTTTTCTCAAAAGAAATAAATGTTTTAGTCTCTTTAAACAAATAAATAACATAACAACTAGTTGGCACTTGAGCCAGTTGTCACAACTTCCCCCCCTAGAAGTAAACACCGTTTCATTCTAGCTCAGCAAAAAATTCTGGAAATCCTCACGAACAAATCCTTCATCTTCCTAGGTAGCCCCATTCGAGCTTAAGTGCTTCCATTGCACTTTAACCTGGGTGATGGCTCGCCTCCGGAGCATGATTTCTCTCCGATCGAGTATACGTGAGGTTCAACCAGAAATTTTCCAGGTCGACTTGCATTCAGCAAAACCTTGAATTAAATTCTCATAAAACTTAGTAATTTAAGATAGGATTTATAATCTTATGCTACCTGAATTCTTTTTCAGTGGATTACATGCTTTGGGTCATGCACATATCGTTTTAGTAAGGATACATGGAACACATTGTGCACCCAAATATGGTTGGGTAAAGCCAATCGGTAAGCCACAGATCCCACCCTCTCCAATATCTGGAAAGGTCCACAGAACCTAGGAGCCAACTTGGCACAGGAGGTCCACATTAGTGTGCTCTTCTTCGATTTAATCCTTACATACACATGATCACCCACTTCAAATTCTCGATAAGTTTTCTTCTTATCTGCATATACCTTATGTCGATCTTGAGCCACTTTCAGATTTTGTCTGATCTTCCTTACTTCTGATTCCATCTCATCCAACATCTCTGGTCCAAGCATCAACTTGGTTTTGGGGCTGCTCCAATTGATGGAAGTACGACACTGTCACCCATACAAAGTTTCAATGGGGCTCATATTAAGAGACTCCTGGTAGCCATTATTGTATGCAAATTCTACCAAGTGTTGATGTTCTTCCTATTTTGTTGGTTGTTGCATCACATACATGCGCAGCATATCTTTCAAGATTTGGTTCACTCGCTTAGTTTGTCCATCCTTCTAGGGATGATAAGTGGTGTTGAAATTTATTTGGGTTCCCAAACCTGTAAATAGGGTCTTTCAGAATGCTAAAGTAAACTTCACATCTCTATCCGATATAACAGTCTTTGGAATTCCATGCAGTCTAAAAATATTTCTCATGAAGATATATGCTATTTGCACAGTTTTGTAAGTAGACTATATGAGTATGAAGTGGGTTTCCTTACTCAATCTATCAACCACCACCATAATGGAATCATTGTGTCTTTTTTACCTTGGTAAGCCAGTAATAAAATCTAGGGATATAAATTCCCATTTCCATTCAGGCACTGGTATAGGCTGCAACAATCCAGCTGGGTGTTGATGCTCCACCTTAACTTGTTGACACTTCAGGCATTTTTTTAAGTATTCCGATATTATTCCACATACCATACCAGAAATATAATTTTCTAATTGCTATTAGCATTTTCTGGTATCCTAGGTGTCCTGTGTATTTACTGCGGTGATACTCACCCATGATCATTCGGTTTGGGATATATAACTTTCCCTTGAAGGTTAACAACTGATCTTTGTTAATTCCATATTCATAAGGTTTTTCTTGTCTGCTAGCTTCCTCCGCTTGCTGCCATAAAAATTGGTATTTAGGATCCTTCTCGGCTTCCTCCTTTATCTGATCTACAAATTTACATTTGATTTTATTATAGCAAAGTTCGTAGACACAATGCAGTTTTCTGCTTAAGGCATCTGCCACATGATTTTCCTTGCCCTTTACATGTTGTATATCAAAGTCAAATTCACTTAAGAAATCATTCCACCTCGCTTGGCAATCGTTTAAATCGGCTTGCTTAAAGTAGTTGGTTAAGCTGTTGTGATCAGTTTTCAACAAATATTTTTCCTAACAAGTAGTGCCTCCATACTCGAAGTGCATGCACCACTGCTGTCAGCTCCTAATCATAGGTTGAATGTCACTAATCATACTCTTTTAATTTTCTTGATTCATAGGCAACCACTCTTCCCTCTTGCGATAAAATTTCCCCAACTCCTTCTTTAGAAGCATCGGTACAGACTTCAAATTCCTTGTTGGAGTCAGCTACCCTCAACACCGGGGCAGTGGTCAACAAATGTTTCAACTTCTCAAAACTATTCTGACACTCACTGGTCCATTTAAATATTTTCCCCTTTCTCTGCAAATAGGTAATTGGAAAAGTAATCTTGAAAATCCTTCAATGAATCGTCGATAGTATCCATCCAACCCCATAAAGGAATGGATATCTGCCACATTTTGGGGTATTCGCCATTCCATAATAGTTTTAATTTTCTCTGGATCAACCGCTATTCCTTCAGCGGAAATGACATGGCCTAAGTACTGGATCTGTTCTTTGAAAAAGTCACATTGGCTGAACTTGGCGTACATCTGATGTCTTCGTAACATCTCCAACACTATCCTTAAGTGCTCCTTCTACTCTTCCATGCTTTTTGAATAAATTCAAATGTCAACTATGAATATCAGAACAAATCTATCTAGAAAGGGGTGAAATATGCCATGCATCAGCCTCATAAATGTTGTTGGTGCATTAGTCAAATTAAATGGCAATACCACAAACTCGTAATGCCCATATCGGGTACGAAAGGCAGCCTGGTAGATATTCTCGTCTTTAATTTAGATCTGGTGATATCCAGATATTAGGTCTATCTTCGAGAATATAGTTGCTACTGTCACCTAATCAAACAGGTCATCAATTCGTGGAAATGGATACTTATTTTTTACTGTCAATTTATTGAGTTGTCGGTAGTCCATGCACATGCACATGGTTCCATCCTTTTTCTTTACAAACAACACCGGTGCTCCCCAAGGAGACACGCTTGGTCGAATGTACCCTTTTTCCAACAAATCTTGCAGTAGCATCTTCAATTCTGTTAGCTCCAATACACTCATTCGATATGGTTCCCTTGAAATTGGTGATGCTCCTGGCATCAACTCAATAGTGAAATCGATGTCCCTTATTGGAGATAAACCTGGTACATATTCTGGAAACACGTCCATGAACTCTTGTACTACTAGTATGCTCTCCAGCATAGGAGTCTTCTCCTTAGAATTAGAAAAACCCACCTGAATGGCATATAATTGACATCCTTTTCTAATACACTTACTCATTTGGGAGGTTGTAATAAGACATAACTGTAAGGGTTTCATGATTCCTTGTATTTCTTGACGAGTCCCATCTTGCATTCTGTAATATATAATCTTCTCTTTACAGTATACTAGTGTTCAGTGTCTCTCCAACCAATCCATGCCTAATAATACATCATAGGATCCCAAAGGCAATATATTCAAATCCACATTTAATTGTTGGTTTCCAATTTCCAGTGTACAATTTGGAATTTTGGCACAAACTTTTCTTTTTGCCCCAGTGGCTAGCTGTACCAGCCAGGGATTTTTGAATTTCTGACCTTGTAATTTACATATTTCTACTATTTTGGGGTTTACATATAACTTAAACTACCACCTAGGTCAACCAAAATAGAAACAAGTTGTGAAAGTAACTTACCTTCCAATTCTATCATCGTTGGTTGATAATCTTCCTGTCAATCCTCCAAAGCTGCATTAATTTTAGGTATGTTCTGGGCTACATCTCCCACTATAGAGGCTTCTTGTAAATTGGATACAGTATCATTTCTTCCCTGCTGCGGGCAGTTCTTATAATAGTGAACCACACCACACCCCCAGCACTATAGAGGTGGTTTCTAATTTTGTCCTTGCTCAGGTTTGTTGGAACCCCTGTGGGATTTTCTTCCGTAGGCCAATGGGTTCTTTGATGGTTTCTTCCGAATAATTTGCTCACTGAATTCCTTGCAGAATTCTTAAAGTTATTAGTCCTATTATTTTTTAAATTTGAATTTCTTTTCTTCCCTTTTCTTGGCTACCAATTTTTTCCTAGTTCTCCTTTTGCCTTGGACTGCTGGTAACACATTCTCGCTTTTCAAATTGCTTCATCCATGGTCCTTGGATTCACGAACTCAATTTTTTCTTTCAGGTGGGTCGGAAAACTTCTTAAGAACCGCTGAACCTTAGCCTTTTCATCCCTTAGATAAGGAATGTATCTTAGTAGGGAAGTGAACTTGGTTATGTACTCATCCATTGTCATTTGACCCAATCTCAAATCGTGAAATTCTCTGGAATTTTTGTCATAGAAACGTTATGTTAGATATTGTTCCTTGAATTATTGCTAAAATGTATCCCATGTCATGTCCTGATCTTCAATGTTGCGGACATTCTTGACTTCCTCCCACCACAGGGTGGCCTTTTTTCTCAACTGATAGATGGCCAACATGGCTTTAATATTTTTTTTGTACTCATAAACTTGAAATTATTTGTTCATATTAATCAACCAAGCTTCAGCCACCTCCTCCGCTTCTCCATAAAACGTAGGTGGTTTTATTTTTTGGAACTCGCCTTGTATTTCCACTTTTTGTTTCTTCATTTCTTGTTGTTCTTATACATTACCGGACTCAGCCTCATTATAGTTTCTATTTTTTTTACTCTGTTGTGAATGGCTTCTTTCCATTCTTTCATTAGTTTGGTCCTTAGCTTGTCGTTCATTTTCTTCCTACATTTCTCTGTCAGGGCTGAGTTGTAACACTCCTTGATTCTGTTTATCAGAAAGGCTCTTGAGTATCCTTTCCTGCTCTTGCATCAAGCGCTCATTGTCACTCCTAACTCGGACCATTTATTCCTGTAACTTCTACACAGTGCTTAGCAGTATATTGGTTTGGTGTTGTTGTTCCTCCAGCAGTCTACTAGTCTACTGGTGTTGATCTACACTCAATTGAATCCACATTTCAGGATTCATTTCTGGTTGGGATTGGGGTGTAGGTTCTCCTACGTTCTAGGTTGTTTCTGTGTCAACCCCTCCTCATATCGTCTTCTACTATGTTATTTCTTTGTTGTGCATCATTTACACACACAATTTTACATGTTAGGTGACCCCTAGGGTCACAACGTGTGAACACTACTCTGATACCACTTCTATAGTCATAATAATAATAATAAATTAACTTTTACTATATGAAAACCTTAACTCTATGACATTATTGTAATCATACATTTGTAAAACTAACTTTGGAGCTCATATAATTAATTTGACTCAAACCTTATAAAAACTAGCTATTATTGCATGACCCAAGATGGGCACCTTGTCTCCACATGCACGACACTTGGCAACTTTAATCGAAATATCTAAGTATCATTAATACCCATAACGTACTCATAACCCATATTATTAATGCTGGAGGATGATGTGATTATGGCCAATTGTTATAATGCTTGATTGAATTAATCCATGGTATATTAGGTCACATCAGAGGTATGTGTCATAAATTTGAATTGTTGTGATGTACACGCATTTGTAACTTCATAACTCATGTTGGCATCTGTCTGGATCATACACCGTTGGATCCTAGAGCATTGGATCTACGGTGGAGACTAATTGGGTACCTATTTAGGGTATTGATCTCCTAAGCCCTAATTGTTTTCTTTCATTTCGTTGTCGAAATCTGCCGCGTTGCTACTCTGAAACTTCGCTGCAGCCCGAACCCTGCCGACTGGCATGCCTTTGCTCCAATTCTGTTTGGCTAATCATTGCATAATACGTGAACAGGTATTCTCAATACCTTCACCTGGTTTTTAGTTAGCCTTTTTGTTAGGCTGATTTTTTTGTTATTCAGTATTATTATTTTCGCAGGGCTGTCAATGGCTCTATGCCATTGTCCTTATGCTTATATTTTGCAAGATTTATGGTTTTTAAATTGCGTTTTTGAATTTTCCTCCAAGATGTGGAAATTTACTTCATTTATAAACGTGCTCCAGCTCTCCTGTCAAGTCCCCTCTCATTGTAGCAAGTGAGTCGAGGTGTTTGTTTAAGTTTATGTTAATACGCTAGAAATTTATAGACCCTCATCCGGTTGTGTGAACTCATTCTTCTGTGGCCTTTCTGCAGAATTGCATTCGATCCTGCGGAAGATGTTTTACATAGGTAATGTGAGTTAACTATGTATTTTTTGTTTCATGATATTCTTTGCTTCGCTAGCTTAGATGGTCTGGTCTATAACTAATGTTTTCTTGTCTTGTTTTTTTCCTTAAACAGGTAAGCTCAATTGCTCGACTGTCAAGAGTTTTCCCTTTGAGATTCTTCTTTGTTTTAACATTTTCCTGATTATGCCGCTTGCCCCAACAGGTACCAATTTTCACCTTAGGGTTTCTAATATCGTAGTCGAAGAGAACCTCCATTCCAACTTCGAGGGTGCTCACGGCATCGTGAGCTTTAGATTTGGTTTTATGGTTGCTTGTTGTTGTGTTAATTTCATTTAATATCGAGGGCATAACCCTACTCGTGACTGTTACCTACATTTGTAACACTGTTATGAACTATAATTTGCTCCTGGCTTTCACTGTATTTTTGGTCCGGTATTGAGAGGGAATAACCCTTTAAACTCAATAATTTTTTATTATAATTTGATTCTATTGACGGAAGGTAATTTGCATCTCTACTTATGAGATACTGTTTGGGTTTTCCTACATCCGCAAGTGTTAGTTCATTTAGCTCTGTGATATAGTTTGTTCCCTTTGGATTTCTATTTAGAAATGGCAGAAATGTTTCCGGTTTCCCTTGTATATGTATAATTTGTGGTTCTGGTTTTTCTTTACAAGAGCCTTTGCTTATTTTTTTTTATTTAGACTAGCTTAACTCTTATTTGAACAAAGTCTAAATTTCCTGCTTTCTATCTTAGCTCAGCATAGAGATTACTTTCAATATAATTTTTATTTACGATGGCGGTTTTAGTTCTAGGTGCATGTTGCGCATGTAATCTCTGGTATTTTCTTTATTTCTATATATTGTTTTGCAGACAGAGTTTTCATTCTTTTATCTGGTGATAGAAATTGAATTTATTCCTTTCAATTTAATGGAGATGTCCAGACCATCCAGATTTCATGTCCGTGTATATCATAGCTTTGCAATTAACGACCAATTCGGGGTTCGGAGTCTTGACTCTGAACCCTGAGTTAACGATTTTGTGTTTAACATTATTGTAGCAGGTTTTCTAATTAACTTCACCTGTTTCTGTAAACACTATTTATTTTCTTGAAATACAATTCCAGAACTTGCATAAATGTAATTTCCTCACACAGTATAAATATTTAATGGTATATCTAAATCTTCTGGTTACTCAAAGAAAACACAGATAATCACATGTCTAAAACTTTCACTGTGTAGAGGTCTTCATTTCATAAATAAAGAACAGTAACTATATTAAAGAAATTTCTCTGACTAGACAGCATATCCAATACTTAGTATTTATGTGATTTGATTACTTATCTGGTTTTCAGAAGTAGTTGATGATGTCCACCCTACCGTGAGAGAGGTGATTACCTCCTCATCTCCCCCTCGTGCTCCACATCTGAGATGAGTAGGTTGACAAAAATTCCTAAAGAGACCTCAGGACCCCAAGTCCAGTACTCTTCTTTTTCCAAGATTCAGGAATGTTGAGTGTTTCCACTGGTCACCACCAGCTTAGGAATTATCACTCTCTTCCTTCCTCTCCTTAATCATAGAACAGAACCCCTTTTCCTCACTGGGGTGTACTTTTATCCCCAGAGGAAAGGTAACTATCTTTAATTGTTTTCTGTTCAACCAATCTCAGTTCTTGGAATACTTTGATCATTAGTCTTTTAACTTTTTTATTTGTGGAACTATTATTCCATAATTAAATTTTATTTCAACAAAACATAATTAATTTATGTTCATCATGTAATCCTTTTCTCAAAAGAAATAAATGTTTTAGTCTCTTTAAACAAATAAATAACATAACAACTAGTTATCACTTAAGCCAGCTGTCACAGCTTCTCGGCTCAAAAATCTGCAATTGTCTTCTCTTTTTCCTAATAAGATGGTGGGTAATGAGAAGGCTTACATCATTCAATAAACTATATTCATGAATATTCGTCTTCTCTAATCTTGTAACTCAACATCAACTCTAATACCAATCTATTGGGAAGGTGAAGGGGGGAAGCACAAAATAAACACAAAAACATTAGTTATTGCTCAATTAATTTATTGAACAAAAACTTGATTCACATTATGTACACCCAGTTGTGTTGTGGTTCTTATCTCTTGCTGCTTCTCATTACAATGATTCAACCACAAATGTATAAACATGAAACTTATTAAATATGGAATCATGCAAACTGTAACTAGACTCGATTTTTCTAAGACAAATTACTTCATGCAAATTCACATTTTACAACTCACACTTTACTTAAATACACAATATTTTTTTCTTTAACTTAATTCAACTTTTCAAGTTTTCATACATTACATGTATACTAAGCTTTTTACAAACTTTTTTTAAGGTGTATATAAATGTGATAAGAGTCAATAATCATTAGTCTTTATAAAACTATAGTTATAAGATTTTCAAATTTTCAATTTAATTAAAATTAAAATTTCTTGTTTTACTTAGAATGATTTTTTTTTTTTTTTTTTTTTTAACAAAAATGTCTATAATATATGGTATTAATAATATTGTAACACTATTTATTTATATACTAAGAATATCCATAATAAAATTGAAATTAACCTTTATAATTAAATATATTGTTAAATAATTTTGTAAATATATATGTATATTTAATTTATATATAAAATTATTTTAAAATTAATAAATAATTAAAAATAAAAAAATAAAAAACTAGCTTATTTTTATGATTTTTTAAGTTTTATGTAATAAGCTTGTTTCATCCATATTTATTAATAATATTTAATTTATATGGTTGT
Source organism: Pinus albicaulis (assembly GCA_034641835.2). Classification (NCBI taxonomy): domain Eukaryota; kingdom Viridiplantae; phylum Streptophyta; class Pinopsida; order Pinales; family Pinaceae; genus Pinus; species Pinus albicaulis. The sequence continues at coordinate 229,467,624 of CM076573.1, forward strand.
CTTAATTTATTTAGGATTACACTTTTTAAATTGGTTATAAAAAAATTAAGACGATGAAATTTTTTAAAATACCAATTTATTATTCCACGTTCTTCGTTTCTTTAAAATATATTAAAAATAAAAAGTTATTGGCCCACACTGTTCTTTGGGAAAAATATATTATGGCTGGCATTTGTATATGATACCTTCCTATGTGTTCTAATTGTGCTTTTAATCCTTGGAAAATGCCCATACATTTCAGAGATATATTCCACTCAAAGAAAAAAATGTGTTTAGATTTACAAATAGTCGTTTGCGGAAACAACAGTATTTGAGAGGAAAAACAATAAGACAAAGGGATACCCAGTTGAGACAAAGGTTAAAGGGATGTTAACTATCAGTTGTATCATTAGTAGCGTGCCCGCATGCAGCCAAACATCCATTGGATTTCCCACGATCCTTGAGCAGTTTTGGAAGGCCGAAATTCCTAAATAATAGGGATTTCATTCCACATGAATTGCGTAAGCAAGGCAGGCTGATTAGAGGCAGGAAATTTTACGCAAGGCAGGCTGATTAGAGGCAGGAAATTGGCTAAGTGTTGGTTGATTTTTTCCAGGTCAGAGTGAGACAGTTGTGAGAGTGTAGGAGACTCTTGTGAGAAGAGTGCATTGTAATTGTTTCATGATTCCATGGTGAATATATAATAGAAGATAGAGCGGTTTTGAGTAGCAAGCTTTCCCTGGGAAAATATCTGTGTTGTGGTTTGATTTTCTTCTTTCTTTACTTGTTCTGATTAGTGATCATGTTTATTTTCCGAAATTGATTTGTAGAAGGATTCAGTATCTAGCATTAGTACATTGCTTGATCAGATTGAATCCATTGATATAATTATGTTTTTATAATTTCTACATGGTAGCAGAGCACAGGAAATCACTATAGTGGAGAAGAAAATGAGCTTGTGACTTAATAGAATTCGAATTTACAAAATTACCCTTGGTGCGATAGGAAAATCAGGATCGAAATGGATTTCAATGGCTTGAGATTGGAGTATGCACTCGAGGTAAGCTCTAACTATATTGCGTGAAAAGATAGGATGGAGGCAGTACTTGAGAACAATGGGTTGAAAAAATTCATTGTAATGACATTCCCAAACCCGTTGCAGCAGATGCTGCAAATATTGATGCTTGGCAAAAGAAGGTTGCAAAGGCGAGGAGGATCTTACTGGAGGGAGTACGAGACCACATTGTCTCAAGTCTCCATGGAAAAGTGACACCATATGCAATGTGGAAAGCTTTGATAGATTTGTTTCAGAGCAGCAATGATCATAGAAAATTGGCACTGAAGGACAAGCTCAGGAAAATCAAAATGGAGAAAGGTGACAACATTCCGAAATATCTAACAAAGTTTGTTCAATTTCAGGATGAGCTTGGGAGCGTCGGAATTACTGTTGCAGATGATGACTTGGTGAGCCTAGATCTTCTAGGTCTTCCCAAGAGTTGGCATATTTATCAGGACTCTGTCAATGGGAGGGAGAAGCTGTCAGATTGGAAATGACTTTGGTTGGATTTGGTGCAAGAAGAATTCAGGCGGAATACCAGGGATGGATCTTCATCTAAGACAGATGATGAATAAAATTGTGCTTTGGCTGCTAAGGCGAAGAAGGGGAAAGGAAAAAAATCCTATTCCAAATCTGAGTCTATAAAAGAAGGCAAGAAGCGTGACATGTTCAGAGTGAAGTGTTTTCATTGTCACGAGCATGGACATTATGCCACTAATTGTCCACAAAAGAAGAAGAACAAGAAGGCTTCAGGATCTGCAGTTGGTGAGCCTTTGGCCTCGCAATTTGAGCTTGACTTAACACTCATTTCATGCATGGTGTCAAGTGCAATGGGATCAGTGTGGTACTTGGATAGTGGTGCATATTTCCACATGACGGGAGACAAAGAAATTTTCAATAGCTTGGAGGAGAAGGACCTCCAGATGCATATCGAAATGGGTGATGAAGGGCGATACAATGCTACCGGGACTGGTACAGTTACCTTCTAGAGACATTCATGTAAACCCTTCTTATTAAAAGATGTAATGCATGTACTATGCTTGAAGAAAAATTTATTTACAGTCGCAATGTTGGAGGATAGAGGTTATGATGTGGTTTTAAGTGAAGAGAAATCTTTCCTTTGACACAAAGCCACGGGAAAAGCTAATAAGATTGGGATTCATGTGAATAATATCTTTAAAATTGATGTAGATGTTTGCGCAACATTGATGGGTAAGGAAGACAAAATGGTGAGCCGGGATGAGGGTGAGTTATGGAAAAGGAGATTGGTTCATCTACACCACAAAGCCTTGAAGGTCACATAGCAGATTTCTACGGGTCTTCCCAAGGGTACTCTTGCGTAGTTAGACACATGCAAGGGATGTACTATGGGAAAGTATGCAAAGGCCACTTTTCATGAGAAGGGGAACCGAGCTTCGGAAATCCTTGAAAAAGTTCACTCATACATGTGTGGACCATTCTCTACTGCTTCGACAGCAAAGCACAGGCACTATGTGAATTTTGTTAATGATTTTTCTAAAAAGTGTTGGATCTACTTCATGTAGAAGAAAGATCAGACGTTCTCAAAATTTCTTGATTTCAAAGCACTGGTGGAGAAAGATACAGGGAAGCATGTGAAGGCTCTTAGGAGTGACAATGGTGGTGAGTACATCTCCAATGAATTCAATAACTTATGCAGCAAAGAAGGAATTTAGATAGAGTTGATTGCGCCTCATAACCCACAACAGAATTGGGTCGCAAAAAGAAAGAACAGAACAATTATGGGTGCAGCACGAGCAATGTTATATGATCAAGGCCTACCATTGCATCTGTGGGCAGAGGCATGCAACACAGCAGTATTTGTTCAAAACCGTAGTCCTCATCAGACATTTGGCATGAGTACACCAGAGGAGGATTTTTCTGGTAAGAAATCTGATGTTTCTGTTGGAAATGTTGTCATTGATGGCAAAAGGGATGGCAAAGGAGGAGTACCTGAACCAGCAATGAGGCAAAGTAACAAACATGAAGCAAAGAGGCAGCAGAGAAATTAAGGACAGACCTGCACAGACCTTCTTAGAGAACTGCAAAGGCTGCGTAGACTTGTCGTAGAGACAGAGAAAGGAAAAGGGCCAAGAAATTGTAAAATCTGGTCGATATGTTGTAAGTACTTTACTGTGTAAGTGTAAGATTGTTCAGTATAAGTGTGCGTTCAAATTCATGTGTTCTTGACAATTGAATTCCTGTGGAAATGTAAAAATATGTGGTTGGATTATGTGTATATAGTCCGTTTGAACTCTCTGTGGGAGTACGGGTTCATAATTCAGGACTCGTGAGCAATTGTTATTTAATTGTGGAGAATGCCTTGCGTCTTTGAGAAATTATATGAGATTTGGAATTTGGCTTCTGTATGGCAATTGAAACGCGTATACCCTGTAATTGGTTTAATGATGTGCTACGCATGATTGGGGAGACTCTCTATATAGACGGAGTGAGGTTAAAATTCATGTTTGGGCACTGTGTTTATAATCTAGGAATACAGTAAAATGGTCCTATTCCTCGACTGAGTAGGGGAGGAGAAGCGAGACTATAACTTGGCGCAGTATTGGTTTGAAACTGACTGAACCAACTGGGTTGAGGAAGTGGTGATTGCACGAATGACGACAGAACGCGAAGCTGGATGGAACCTGGAGTAAAGCAATGGAACCACGAGGAGGAACAGGGAATAGTAACGGTGGTTTCTGGTATTCATCGCACCACTCTTATACGGAAAGTGGTATTGAAAATTTTGGACCGATTCCATAGAAGGGCCGACACGTGGCTCCAAAGGCTCGGGGAAAACCACTTCCACTGTGCGCCATCGTGCGTTAATCATCGACCAAAGACCCCACGCGATATCGATACAAGCCGTTGATCTGGAGGCTCGATATCTAACGGTGATCGCGCGCAGGATTTGCACGAAGTTTAATTAAAGGTACGGTGTATGCATTCCACAATTGTATTATGGGCCCAGGGCCTAAGGACTATTATAAACATTTGATTTTAATGCGTCGGTTATTAAAATAAGGGTCGATGATAAAGTTGAAGTTCATAACATATTACATGTCACCAAGGATCTTAACGTTGATCAAATACAATATAGTTTAACATATGCGTCCGCCGAGGGTTAAACAAGGTATGACATTTATGCGTTATATGGCTCATTTTATAATATGGAACATGGTGGTATGTTGATAGAACGTCAACGTTATAAGCGCTGCTCCTACCTTAAGGCTGGACAGGTCCGTATTAGCATTGGTAATTCATTCTGAACTCCAGTTAAATGAACGGAGGTGATACATATACCTTGAGATATTATGTGCATATAATGTTTGATTATGCGACGTGGGTGTCATATGAATTGTGGATGGTTGAGTGCGTTCACTTGTTATATTGGGAGATATAAGGGTTGCCTTTAGGCCTATGAAAATTATCAAGGTATTCATTAATCAAATTCTAGGAATTTGATAAATGGATTGAAGAAAGGATTAAGAAGACCCTTATTGAAGAAACAGACAGGAACTGGGCATTGCGAGATTGTCAGGATGGCACACAGCTTTACAAAGAGTATGCAGAACAGTTTCTTAACAGCAGCAGGAAAAGACAAATCCAGTAAAACCAAAATCCAGAAAAGGAGCTGAAAGGTATTGAAATGAGTAACTTAAAATGTAAATAGTTTTTGTTTATATTGTTTGTGATGCAAAGGCAAGTATCCTAAGGAAGAGAAAAAATCCCACTGTAGCATGGAAATGTGTACATATTGTTATAATTTTAAAAATGAGTTGGATAAAGGAATAAGAAGACAGAAGCCAAAGAGTCATGACTGTTCACTCCAAGTTCTATGTGAAATACAAACAGTCATGTGAGGAACTCTATAAATAATATCAACCGGATATGCATAAGAGAGGTTAGAGAGAGCAAATATAGAGAATGCAGAGTATAAAATTGAGCGGAAGAGATTCGGGGAAAAGAAGAGCGAGAGAAGAATCTTCTGAGCAGTGATATGCGAGGTAAATCAACAAACAATCAGTTTGAGAAATTGGGAAGTTGGAGCTTCCCTATCAAGTTGTAGCTTGATATTTGTCGGTTAGCGAGGCGAGGTTGGAGCCTCTGTGGGTTGGTGCTGCGAGAAAACTGAAGGGATTTGGTGCTTCCTTGCAAGTTGTAGCTTGCGGGGTGAGATGGAGCCTACTTGTGGGTTGATTCTCTGTAGAAAAACGTTGGTGAGAGGGAGTTGGAGCTTGCCTTTGCATCACAACAATAATAAGATGTGGTTTTCTCCCTTTATGGGTTTCCACTTATATCAGCGTTTACGTGCATGATGTTTATGTGTTGATCGATTTATATCATCTTCTTAATACCTGCCTATCTCATATTAAGTGCATTTAGCTATTATATTATTACTTCTTTGCTCACATTCTAATATTACTCACATATTAAGCTAGACATGACGAGGTGTAAATAAGGTTTTGTTAAAAAACAAAGATTATAAATGTGTTAAAAGTAGGAGTCCCCCCCCCCCTTCTCAGTTTAACTAAAGATTCAACAATTGGTATCGGAGTAGGTTCCTTTGCGCAAGTCTAACAACTAAAAGGAGATCCTAGGTTCCCAAGATGGCTAGTAAAGAAGGATGCTCAACCAATAAAGCCCCTTTCTTCACTAGTGAAAATTATGCTTTCTGGAAAATCAGAATGAGGACATACATAATGTCTCTAGGAATAGAAGTCTGGGTTGCTGTGGAATTAGGATATGCCCCAAAGGCAACTGATACAGAGAAATAAAAAAAAACAAGATTTTGTGGCTAACGCAAAAGCCATGAATGCCATCCTGAATGGATTGTGTGAAGCAGAGTTTATCAAAGTAATGCACACAGACACTGCCAAAGAAATATGGGATACTCTTGAAAACATACATGAGGGAGACAAGAAAGTAAAGACTACCAAACTTCAAGTCTATAGAGCCCAGTTTGAAAACTTAAAAATGAATGATGATGAAGACATTGCCAGTTTCTTCCTAAAAGCTGCAGAAATTATTAACAATATGAAAGATCTTGGAGAAAAAATGCCAGAAAGTATAATTGTGCAAAAGATTCTAAGATCTCTTCCATCCAGGTTTAATCCAAAGGTGTCTGCAATAGAAGAAACAGCTGATTGGGAGACCTTGACCATGAACCAGATACTTGGAAATCTAACAACCTATGAAATGAGGCTCCCACAGAAGAAGCCAAGTACGAGGGAAGCGGCCTTTAAAACAGAAAAGAAGAAAGAAGAAGAGGGAGACATATGCTCCTGCTCGGATGAAGAAGAGGCAAAGTTTGTCAAGAAATTGGATAGAGGCTCAGGTAAATACAAAGGTAAAATCCCCTTCAAATGCTTTAACTGTGGAAGAGTGGGACACTATGCTGCTAAGTGTCCTCACAAGAAAGTAAGGAATCAGCCTCAAGAGTCAGAGAAAAATAAATCAAAGCACTGGCAGAAAGGAAAGAAGTTCAGAAGAAAATTCTTCTATGCTCAACAAGACAGCAGTACATCTGAAGATTCAGATGAATCCTCAAGTGAAGAAGGAATCTCTAAATTCTTATTAATGGCCATAGAAGAACTTGAAGGTCTCCTGCTAGAGGATGAAGAATAAGAAGGTGAAGTCGACCTTGAGGGGGAGCTAAGAAGTGCTCTAGAAGAGATTGATAGACTCTAACTGAAATGCAGAAAACAAAAGGACATTCTTCTCAAATATGTACGAGAAGAACAGAATTCAGAAGTCCTTAAGTAGCTAAAAATAGAGCTTGAAGAAGCCAAGAAGATAGAGGACATGTTACTTAAGAAAATCAAAGAAAAAACTCAAGAGCAAGAAAATTTGGAAGAAGAAGTAGTATGTCTCAGAAAGAAATTAGAAATTTCTCAAAGGAAAGTGGTTATAAACTCTTCCCAAACAACAAGCTCTAGTAAGTTGAATGAAATTTTGATTGCCCAAAGATCCCCTATGATAAATATTGGAATAGGCTATGAAGGAGAATCAAGTAAAGGAAAAGAAAAGGTTGACAGAGAGATTATTTTTGTAAAAGCAAAGAAGAATGATGAAGCAGCTCAAACAATTCCTACAAAAGAAGAAATCTGCAATAAGGAAGACAGAGATCAGAAGAAACCACTAGTAGCAAAGAATGTAATAAATACAAAGACCCCTGAATATGTAAAATTTGGAAACCATCAAAGGAGATTCTACCCTCCAATGAAGAATGCCGCCTGTTATGTCTGCCACAAGCTGGGACACATTGTTGCATATTGTCATGCAAGGAGGAGTAATTCAAACCAGCAAAAGATGCAAACATTGAAGAGACTATCTCAAGCAAACAAATGGAAGAGACAACCTTACATCAGGTATGCAAATAGCTTCTATGGTTACTGCTTTTATTGTAAGGAATTCGGTCATAAAATCATTGGGTGTAGAAAGTATGGACAAAGATTGATGTTTAATACCTCAAGAAGGCTTATGAATCAAAGAAATTATGTTCATACTCATAATTCTACAAAAATTATGATCAAATGTTGTGTATGCAATCAAGTTGGACATATACCTTCCAAATGTCCTCTAAGAAGATGGAGGTCATCACCTCACAAAAGATACAAAACAAAAGGGTGCCTTTAGTGGATAAAGAAGGTGAATAAGTGTGACCTAGCTCTAACAGCTCAAGATCTGAAAAGTCAATGGTATTTGGACAGTGGCTACTCTAAACACATGACAGGAGACAAAAGTAAGTTTATAACTCTTGATGAAAAGAAATCTGGCAATGATACTTTTGGCAATGATAAGTCAGGAAAGATCAAAGGAAAGGGCTCAGTCAGCATAGACAATGGCAGAGGAAAGGCCCAAGATGTACTATTTGTAGATGGGCTGAAAGAAAATTTACTGAGTGTCGGTCAGATGTGTGACAAAGGTTGCGAAGTTCTATTTAGAGCACAAGACTGTGAAGTCAGATCAAGAACCACAAGCAAGACTCTACTCAAAGGTGTTCGAACAGAAAGCAATGTTTACATTGTGAAAGAGGAAGATGAAGCATGCCATCTTAGCAAACTTGAGGAGTCATGGTTATGGCATAGGAGATTGGGACATCTCAGTTTCAATCATATCATCAGACTGAGCAAGAAGAAAGCTGTCAGAGATATGCCAGAAATAAAAAGGCCTCCTATGCAATGAACATGGCATAAAACAACAATTCACTATTACAGGAACACCTCAGCAGAATGGAGTAGCAGAAAAACAAAACAGATCTGTTCAACAAATTGCCAGAGCCATGATGCAAGAGAATAATATTGCTCAAACCTTCTAGGCAGAAGCAGTGCACACAGCAGTACATATCCTTAATAAAGCCCACTTAAGGCCAAGAAGTGACAAGACTCCCTATGAACTATGGCATGGAAAGCTAGCTTCAATCAAACATTTCAGAATCTTTGGTAGCAAGTGTTACATAAATAATAATGATGAAAATCTTGGAAAATTTGATGCAAGAGCAGATGAAGGAATATTTCTAGGATATGCATCCAAAAGCAAAGGGTACAGGTGCTACAACAAGACTCTTCGGAAAATAGTAGAAAGCATTGATGTAAGATTTGATGAAGAACTTCAAAACAATACAAGAGATACTGACTGCTGCAGTCCATCAGATAACCATGAAGAAGAAGACCAGAATGATGATGAAACAAGAAAGACTACAGAAAATGAAGAGCTGAGCTCGAAAGCCCCCTCAAGATACACTTAGAAGAATCATCCCGAAGATCAAATCATAGGAGATAAGAAAGCAGGGGTCCAGACAAGAAGGCAGCTAACAGAACAAACTGAAGAAGTATACATAGCCATGCTGTCACAAATAGAGCCAAAGAAATTTGAAGAAGCCAGCAAGGACAAGTCTTGGGTAAAAGCAATGAATGAGGAATTGGACCAAATTGAAAAGAACAATACCTGGGAACTAGTTCCTAGACCAATTGAGAAAAATATCATTGATTCAAAATGGGTATTCAAAAACAAAATGAATGAGCAAGGACAAGTAATCAGGAATAAATCCAGGCTGGTCTGCAAAGGATACTCACAAATTGAAGGACTTGATTATGATGAAACATTTTCCCCTGTAGCCAGAATGGAGGCTATCAGAATGTTCCTGGCATTTGCATACTACCAAGACTTCAAGATATATCAAATGGATGTAAAATCTTCTTTTCTTAATGGAGATCTAGAAGAAGAAGTCTACATGGAGCAACCAGAAGTTTTCTCATTGACAGACAAAGAAGACTATGTATGCAGATTGAAGAAGGCGCTATATGGACTGAAACAGGCTCCTCGTGCCTGGTACTCAAGACTGGATAAATATTTGCAAAAACAGAGTTTTAAGAGAGGTGGAGTGGATAGCAATTTATACATAAAAGCCCATGAAAATGAACTCCTAATTGTTGTTGTATATGTTGATGACATTATGTTTGGAAGCAACAGAGATGAACTTGCTAAAGGGTTTGCTGAGGAGATGAAATCAGAATTTGAGATGTCCATGATTGGAGAACTCAGTTTCTACTTAGGACTTCAAATTCAGCAAAAGAACACAGGGACATTCATCTCACAGGAAAAATACTTGAAAGAAATGTTGAAAAAGTTCAAAATGGAGGACTGCAAACCTGTGTCAACTCCCATGGTCACGGGATGCAAGCTCTGTGCTGATGATGGGTCTGCGGATATAGATCAAAAACTCTACAGATCCATGATAGGAAGTCTGTTGTATCTGACTGCATCAAGACCAGACATCATGCTAGCAGTAGGTCTAGTGGCAAGATATCAAGCAGCACCTAAACAAAACCATCTTCTGGCAGTCAAAAGAATATTTAGATATCTACAAGGAACAGTGCAATATGGACTTTGGTATCCTAAAGGCAAAAGCTTCACTTTAACAGCATACACAGATGTAGATTGGGCCAGCTGTGTGGATGACAGGAAAAGCACAAGTGGAAGTGCTTTCTATCTATGAGAAAGTCTGGTGGCATGTTTAAGCAAGAAACAAACATCTATCTCCCTGTCCACAGCTGAAGCAGAATATATAGCAGCAGCAGCATGTTGTACACAAGTCATGTGGATGAAGCAGACTCTTCAAGACATGAAGGTAAGCATTAATGAACCTATCTCAATCAAATGTGATAATACAAGTGCTATAAGTATATCTAAAAATCCTGTGCTTCACTCAAAAACTAAGCATATCCCAATCAAGTATCATTTTCTCTGAGAACAAGTGGCTCAGAAGATAGTAAAGCTGGAGTATGTGCCAACAAAAGAACAAACAGCAGATATATTTACCAAACCTCTTGCTAGAGAACCATTTGAATATTTGAGAGATAGACTAGGGGTAGTATCTGTAGATGCTACTCTCTGATATAAAGAGAAAGCACAATTTCAGGGGGAGAACAGAAATGAAAATATCATTCCAGGGGGAGATCAGCCAAGCAAGGAAAACTTGAAACAGGTCCTCAGGGTCAAAGGATTATGGAAAGAATACAAGTTAAAACAGTCTCAAAAGTGTTCTCTCAACAACTCTTTTACACCAGTTTGGAGCAGCAAGGTACACAGTCAGAAGAAGAAGGCCTAAACACATCTCAGAGAGAAGAAATGCAAAGACAGAATCTACACTAGGAAACGTGCAACACTTTGCCATTGATGTCAAAGGGGGAGGAAAAGCAGGTAATAGAAGAAAGGGTCTTCTAAAAGAAGCTAGACAGAGGAAGACTTGGAAGAATCATTGGATTATTGGTGGATGTGTTCCCATCAATGCCAAAGGGGGAGACTGTTGGAAATGTTGTCATTGATGGCAAAAGGGATGGAAAAGGAGGAGTGCCTGAACCAGAAATGAGGCAAAGTAACAAACATGAAGCAGAGAGGTAGCAGAGAAATTAAGGACAGACCTGCACAGACCTGCTTAGAGAACTGCAGAGGCTGCGTAGACCTGTCGTAGAGACAGAGAAAGGAAAAGGGCCAAGAAATTGTAAAATCCGGTCGATATGTTGTAATTACTTTAATGTGTAAGTGTAGGATTGTTCAGTATAAGTGTGCATTCAAATTCATGTGTTCTTGACAATTGAATTCCTGTGGAAATGTAAAAATCCGTGGTTGGATTATGTGTATATAGTCCATTTGAACTCTCTGTGGGAGTACGGGTTCATAATTCAGGACTCATGAGCAATTGTTATTTAATTGTGGAGAATGCCTTGCGTCTCTGAGCAATTATATGAGATTTGGAATTTGGCTTCTGTATGGAAATTGAAACGCGTATACCCTGTAATTGGTTTAATGATGTGTTGTGCATGATTGGGGAGACTCTCTGTATAGACGGAGTGAGGTTAAAATTCATGTTCGGGCACTGTGTTTATAATCTAGGAATACAGTAAAATGGTCATATTCCTCGACTGAGTAGGGGAGGAGAAGCGAGACTATAACTTGGTGCAGTATTGGTTCGAAACTGACTGAACCAACTGGGTTGAGGAAGTGGTGATTGGACGAATGACGACGGAACGCGAAGCTGGATGGAACTTGGAGTAAAGCAACGGAACCACGAGGAGGAACAGGGAACAGTAACGGTGGTTTCTGGTATTCATCGCACCACTCTTATACGGAAACTGGTATTGAAAATTTCGGAGCGATTCCATAGAAGGGCTGACACATGGCTCCAAAGGCTCGGGGAAAACCACTTCCACTGTGCGCCATCGTGCGTTAATCATCGACCAAAGACCCCGCGCGATATCGATACAAGCCGTTGATCTGGAGGCTCGATATCTAACGATGATCGCGCGCAGGATTTGCACGAATTTTAATTAAAGGTACGGTGTATGCATTCCGCGATTGTATTATGGGCCCAGGGCCTAAGGACTATTATAAAAATTTGATTTTAATGCATCGGTTATTAAAATAAGGGTCGACGATAAAGTTGAAGTTCGTAACATATTACATGTCACCAAGGATCTTAACGTTGATCGAATACAATATAGTTTAACATATGCGTTCGTCGAGGGTTAAACAAGGTATGACATTTATGCATTATATGGCTCATTTTATAATATGGAACATGGTGGTATGTTGATAGAACGTCAACGTTATAAGCGCTGCACCTACCTTAAGGCTGGACAGGTCTGTATTAGCGTTGGTAATTCATTCTAAACTCCAGTTAAATGAACAGAGGCGGTACATATACCTTGAGATATTATGTGCGTATAATGTTTGATTATGCGACGTGGGTGTCATATGAATTGTGGATGGTTGAGTGCATTGGTTCCATTTTGACAAAGGACTTTTTATATTGGGAGATATAAGGGTTGCCTTTATGCCTATGAAAATTATCAAGGTATTCATTAATCAAATTCTAGGAATTTGATAAATGGATTGAAGAAAGGATTAAGAAGACCCTTATTGAAGAAACAGACAGGAACTGGGCGTTGCGAGATTGTCAGGATGGCACACAGCTTTACAAAGAGTATGCAGAACATTTTCTTAACAGCAGCAAGAAAAGACAAATCTGGTAAAACCAAAATCCAGAAAAGGAGTTGAAAGGTATTGAAATGAGTAACTGAAAATGTAAATATTTTTTGTTTATATTGTTTGTGATGCAAAGGCAAGTATCCTAAGGAAGAGACAAAATCCCACTGTAGCATGGAAATGTGTACATATTGTTATAATTTTAAAAATGAGTTGGATAAAGGAATAAGAAGACAGAAGCCAAAGAGTCATGACTGTTCACTCCAAGTTCTCTATGAAATACAAACAGTCATGTGAGGAACTCTATAAATAATATCAACTGTATATGCATAAGAGAGGTTAGAGAGAGAAAATATAGAGAATGCAGAGTATAGAAGAGTGAGGCAGAGAAGATTCAGAAAAGAAGAGCAGAAAGAGATGCTACAGAACAGAGCTGATATCTGAGGTAAATCAGCAAACAATCAGTTTGAGAAATTGAGGAAGTTGGAGCTTCCCTATCAAGTTGCAGCTTGATATTTGTCAGTTGTAGCTGACTGAGGTTGGAGACACTCACCGCCCAGGTTTGGTCCTGCGAGAAAGCCCAGAAGATTGGTGCTTCTGCACAAGGTTAGCCCAGAGTGAGACGAACCTCACGTAGGTTGGTGCTATCGGTGAACGATGGTGAGAGGGAGTTGGAGCTTGCCTTTGCATCACAACAATAATAAGATGTGGTTTTCTCCCTTTATGGGTTTCCACTTATATCTGGTGTTTCTGTGCATGATGTTTATGTGTTGATCTGATTTATATCATCTGCTTAATACCTGCTTCTCTCATATTAAGTCTGCTATTATATTATATTAATACTTGCTGTTCACATTCTAAGATTACTCACATATTAAGCTAGACATGAAACGAAGGTGTAAATAAGGTTTGTTAAAAGAACAAAAAGATTATGAATGTATTAAACTGATTCACCCCCCTCCCCTCTCAGTTTAACTGAGAGTTCAACAGTTTCATATTTTAAAATTTTTGGCTTATATGTATATGTGCATGTGACCAAAAACTCCAGGAAGAAGCTTGAACCAACAGCTGAGATTGGGATATTTTTGGGGTATACTGATACTCCCCACAAATATCGGGTGTATTTTCCAAACAGCAGGATGGTTGTTGTGAGACGGGATATAAAATTTGATGAGGAGAAATACATGCAATTTTCCCTTAAGAGGGAGCTATATTTGCATGCAGATGAGGAACTATTTGTTCCAAATAATGAACCTCAATGTGTGGAGCAGTCAAATGCGGAGGATCATGGAGTGGCAAAAAATACTCATGTAGAGCCTGTTGAACTCTTAGTTAAACTGAGAGCGGGGGGGTGAATCAGTTTAACACATTCATAATCTTTTTGTCCTTTTAACAAACCTTATTTACACCTTCGTTTCATGTCTAGCTTAATATGTGAGTAATCTTATAATGTGAGCAACAAGTATTAATATAATATAACAGCAGACTTAATATGAGAGAAGCAGGTATTAAGCAGATGATATAAATCAGATCAACACATAAACATCATGCACAGAAACACCAGATATAAGTGGAAACCCATAAAGGAAGAAAACCACATCTTATTATTGTTGTGATGCAAAGGCAAGCTCCAACTCCCTCTCACCACTGTTTTTCTACAGGCACCAACCTACAGGAGGCTCCTACCTCAATTCTGCAAGCTACAACTTGCAAGGATGCACCAACTCCCTTCAGTTTTTTGCAGGCACCAACCTACAGGAGGCTCCAACCTCAGTCAGATATAACTGACAGCTATCAAGCTGCAACTTGATAGGGAAGCTCCAACTTCCTCAATTTATCAAACTGAATGTTTGCTGATTTACTTCAGATATCAGCTCTGTTCTGTAGCTTCTCTTTCTACTCTTCTTCTCTTAATCTTCTCTGACTCACTCTTCTATATTCTGCATTCTCTATATTTGCTCTCTCTCTTACCTCTTTGTGCATATCAAATTGATATTATATATAGAGATCCTCACATGACTGTTTGTATTTCACAAGGAATTTTGGAGTGAACAGTCATGACTCTTCGGCTTCTATCTTCTTATTCCTTTATCCAACTCAATTTTAAAATATAACAATATGTAAAAATTTCCATGCTACAGTGGGAGTTTTCTTTTCCTTAGGATACTTGCCTTTGCATCACAAACAATATAAAAAATATTTACATTTACATTTTTCAAGTATACATCTCAATTCCACTCAGCTTCTTTTCTGGATTTTGGATTTACTGGCTTTGTCTTTTCTGCAGTTGTTGAGTGACTGTTCTGTGTACCTTGGTTCACTGTAATTGTGTGCACCTATGAATGTATACCTGTCAAACCTGTAATCTCTGTTTACCTCTGTCAGACCCATGCTTTTATCCCTGTGTTTATTCACATGTTCACTGTGCTTTTGTGCACCTGCTGCATATATACCTGCTAATTTTAAATCTGCGCAAAAATGAATTAATGCGGATATTTAATTTTTCCATGGTTATAAGACCATACATATAAATTCATTCATTTTTCAATCTTTACAATATTTCACACGGGACTATATATATCTGGACCCGCATATTCCAAAGTCTTTAAATTTAAAACACCTTTTGAATAGTTTCAACTACAGAACCTTAGGTAAAATCAACTCTCGGCATCTTCAAAACTGTGGTCAAATCATAATAAAAACCCAACCTTATGACTTTAGCACAGTATATAAATATATCGTCGTGTATGCATATTCCCGATTCAAACTGTTAATAAATTGTGGCTTTAATAGACTATGGCAGTGTTTATAACCTTTATATCAACAAACTGTATTACGTTCCCCACTTAAACATATATAAATATATCTCCGAACCTTAGGACTTAAAGTTATAACCCTTCGCACTTTATATTAAATCAATCACTCTGTTTTAAACAAATAACCGTATAGTAAACCTTGGCTATGGGCCCACAGGTATAAACGACAGCCCAATCAAATGCTCGTACCACATCTAGTTAACTTCCGCGTACCTTGGTTAAACTCCGGGCACGTACAACGTGCGATCACCGTCCGATGGCCCTCTTCCAGATCAACAGCTCGTACACATATCGCTCGGTGTCTTGGTACGAACTATAACGTGCGATGGCGCACTTTAACCAGCGGTTTTCAATTTCTTTCAGGGACACGCATCAGTCTGTCTATGGAATCACTCGCGAATGGTGGAAACCGCTTGCCCGACGGATGGTGGTGCGATGAAACCCATGGTTTCGCTCCAAACCGCCGTCACTGTTCCTCTCGGTCACGGTTCCGTTCTCTATTCCAGGTTCCGGTCCTCCACGATTTCAATTATATATATAAATAACTTATTCATCGCATTTCACCGCTGTGATTTCATCTGTTACGACTATGGTTCCACTTCATTCACACTGCGCCTTTGACTATGGTTCCGCTCCATTCACACTGCGTATTTGAATATAAAGCACAATACTTTGTCGCTGGAGTATGCGATTCCCGGAATGTAATTTATGTTATGTGTAACGCCCGGCTGTGTAACAAATTCTCGAAATAACAGTTGTTTCTCTGCAATAACAGCTATGTCTCTGCCTTTCTCGTTTATATTCGTTTCCTCTGCCTCTGCCTGTCTCCTTTGCTTCCTTCGTTTGCTTCTTTGCTTCCTCCATTGTTTGTCTCTGTTTTTGCTTCAATTCACTGCTTCCTCTGTTCCTTGTAAATGTTACATGTCTCTGCATCTGCTACCTCCTTTGGCATCAATGACAACATTTCCAACAGTCTCCCCCTTTGGCATTGATGGCAATACACTTTCTCTGTTTGCTTGCTCTTCCTCCTGTTGCTTGCTCTTTCTCTGTTCCTTGTAACTGTTCTTATATGTGCATCTGCTACCTCCTTTTGTTGCTTACTCTTCCTCCCCCTTTGACATCAATGGCAAGGGGTTTTATTCTTTGATGTTGGGTATTTATGCTTTTTCAACATTTCAAGCATTTCCTCTCTCTGAAATTTCCTGACTTTGTACGCTGCAGCTCCAAACTTTGGATGAGATATTCATTGGGTTCACTATTCTTCTGTGTTCAGTTCACGTCAGGTTCACCATTTTTCCGTTGCACCACTGACCCTTTATCCATTTTATTGACTCCTTTTATGCTAACTGTATTATTTCCATAATCCCTTTGATCCTGAGGACCTGTTTTCATGCTTCCCTTGCTGGCTGATCTCCCCCTAAGAATGATATTTTCGTTTATGTTCTCCCCTTGAAACTGTGCTTTCTCTTCATATCAAAGAGTAGCATCTACAGATACTACCCCTAATTTGTCTCTCAAATATTCAAATGGCTCTCTGGCAAGTGGTTTGGTAAATATATCTGTTGTCTGTTCTTTTGTTGGTACATACTCCAGTTTTACTATCTTTTGAGCTACTTGTTCTTGGAGAAAGTGATACTTGATTGGAATATGTTTGGTTTTTTAGTGAAGCACAGGATTTTTAGATATACTTATAGCACTTGTATTATCACATTTGATTGAGATAGGTTCATCAATGCTTACCTTCATGTCTTGGAGGGTTTGCTTCATCCACATGACTTGTGTACAACATACTGTTGCTGCTATATATTCTGCTTCAGCTGTAGACAGAGAGATAGATGTTTGTTTCTTGCTTAACCATGCCACCAAACTTTCTCCTAGATAGAATGCACCTCCACTTGTACTTTTCATGTCATCAACACAGCTGGCCCAATCTGCATCTGTGTATGCTGTTAAAGTGAAGCTTTTGCCTTTAGGATACCAAATTCCATACTGTGTTGTTCCTTTTAGATATCTGAATATTCTTTTTACTGCTAGAAGATGGTTTTTTTTAGGTGTTGCTTGATATCTTGCCATTAGTCCTACTGCTAGCATGATGTCTGGTCTTGATGCAGTCAGATACAACAGACTTCCTATCATGGATCTGTAGAGTTTTTGATCTATATCCGCAGACCCATCATCAGCACACGGCTTGCATCCCGTGATCATGGGAGTTGACACGAGTTTAAGTCCTCCATTTGAACTTTTAGTATTTCTTTCAAGTATTTTTCCTGTGAGATGAATGTCCCTGTGTTCTTTTGCTGAATTTGAAGTCCTAAGTAGAAACTGAGTTCTCCAATCATGGACATCTCAAATTCTGATTTCATCTCCTCAGCAAACCCTTTAGCAAGTTCATCTATGTTGCTTCCAAACATAATGTCATCAACATATACAACAACAATCAATAGTTCATTTTCATGGGCTTTTATGTATAAATTGCTATCCACTCCACCTCTCTTAAAACCCTGTTTTTGCAAATATTTATCCAGTCTTGAGTACTAGGCACGAGGAGCCTGTTTCAGTCCATATAGGGCCTTCTTCAGTCTACATACATAGTCTTCTTTGTCTGTCAATGAGAAACCTTCTGGTTGTTCCATGTAGACTTCTTCTAGATCTCCATTAAGAAAAGCATATTTTACATCCATTTGATATATCTTGAAGTCTTGGTAGCATGCAAATGCCAGGAACATTATGATAGCCTCCATTCTGGCTACAGGGGCATATGTTTCATCATAATCAAGTCCTTCAATTTGTGAGTATCCTTTGCAGACCAGCCTGGCTTTATTCCTGATTACTTGTCCTTGCTCATTCATTTTGTTTTTGAATACCCATTTTGAACCAATGATATTTTTCTCAATTGGTCTAGGAACTAGTTCCTAGGTATTGTTCTTTTCAGTGGTCCAATTCTACGAGGATAACTTTGCAAGACTTGTCATGTGACTTATTCAATTTCTTTGACTCTTGCTTTTTGTACGTGACATGGCTATGTATACTTCTTGAGTTTGTTGCAATTGGTAATGTATGGATTTTTTGTTTTCTTATCTCCTATGATTTGATCTTCGGGATCATTCTTCTGAGTGTATCTTGAGGGGGCTTTCGAGCTCAGCCCTTCATCTTCTGTAGTCTTGCTTGTTTCATCATCATTCTAGTTTTCTTCTTCATGGTTATCTGATGGACTGCAACAGTCAGTATCTCTTGTATTGTTTGGAAGTTCTTCATCAAATCTCACATCAATTATTTCTACTATTTTCCGAAGAGTCTTGTCGTAGCACCTGTACCCTTTACTTTTGGATGCATATCCTAGAAATATTCCTTCATCTGCTCTTGCATCAAATTTTCCAATATTTTCATCATTATTCTTTATCTATCACTTGCTACCAAAGATTCTAAAATGTTTGATTGAAGTTGGCTTTCCATGCCACAGTTCGTAGGGAGTCTTGTCACTGCTTGGCCTTAAATGAGCTTTATTAAGGATATGCACTGTTGTGTGCACTGCTTCTTCCCAGAAGGTTTGAGCAATATTATTCTCTTGCATCATGGCTTTAGAAATTTGTTGAACAGATCTATTTTGTCTTTCTGCTACTACATTCTGCTAAGGTGTCCCTGGAATGGTAAATTGTTGCTTTATCCCATGTTCATTACATAGGTCTGCAAAGTCATAATCTGTGAATTCAACTCCTCTGTCTGATCTGATACATTTTAGTTTGCATCCAGTTTTATTTTCTGATAATGCTTTGAATATCTTAAATTTTTCCAGTGCTTCTGATTTGTTCTTGAGAAAATCAACCCATGTCATTATGGAGAAATCATCTATTATTAGCATGAAGTAGGATTCCCCACTTGGTGTCTTAGTTCTAGTAGGTCCACACAGGTCCATGTGCACAAGCTGGAGTGGTATTCTTGTTGATAACTCATATTTAGATTTAAAGGATGTGCGTGTCTGTTTCCCCAATTGACAAGATTTGCATATGGTATTTGAAGGCCTCTTTATTTCTGGCATATCTCTGACAGCTTTCTTCTTACTCAGTCTGATGATATGGTCGCAACTGAAATGTCCCAATCTCCTATGCCATAACCATGACTCCTCAAGGTTGCTAAGATGGCAGGCTTCATCCTCCTCTTTTACTATGTACACATTACTCTTTGTTCGAACACCTTTGAGCAGAGTCTTTCCTGATGTGCTTGATCTGACTTCACAATATTGTGCTCTAAAAAGAACTTCACAGCCTTTGTCACACATCTGACTGACACTCAGTAAGTTTGCTTTCAGCCCACCTACAAATAGTACATCTTGGGCCTTTCCTCTGCCATTTTCTATGCTGACTGAGCCTTTTCCCTTGATCTTACCTGATTTGTCATTGCCAAAAGTGACAATGCTAGATTTCTTTTCATCAAGAGTTATAAACTTGCTTTTGTCTCCTGTCATGTGTTTAGAGTAGCCACTGTCCAAATACCATTTAATTTTCAGATCTTGAGCAGTTAGAGCTAGGTCACACTTATTCACCTTCTTTATCCACTAGAGGCACCCTTTTTTTTTGTATCTTTTGTGAGGTGATGACCTCCATCTTCTTAGAGGACATTTGGAAGGTATATGTCCAACTTGATTGCATACACAACATTTGATCATAATTTTTGTAGAATTATGAGTATGAACATAATTTCTTTGATTCATAAACCTTCTTGAGGTGTTAAACATCAATCTTTGTCCATACTTTCTACACTCAATGATTTTATGACCGAATTCCTTACAATAAAAGCAGTAACCATAGAAGCTATTTGCATACCTGATGTAAGGTTGTCTCTTCCATTTGTTTGCTTGAGGCAGTCTCTTCAATGTTTGCATATTTTGCTGGTTTGAATTAATCCTCCTTGCATGAAAATATGCAGCAATGTGTCCCAGCTTGTGGCAGACATAACAGGTGGCATTATTCATTGGAGGGAAGAATCTCCTTTGATGGTTTCCAAATTTTACATATTCAAGGGTCTTTGTATTTATTACATTCTTTGCTACTAGTGGTTTCTTCTGATCTCTGTCTTCCTTATTGCAGATTTCTTCTTTTGTAGGAATTGTTTGAGCTGCTTCATCATTCTTCTTTGCTTTTACAAAAATAATCTCTCTGTCAACCTTTTCTTTTCCTTTACTTGATTCTCCTTCATAGCCTATTCCAGTCTTTATCATAGGGGATCTTTGAGCAACCAAAACTTCATTCAACTTACTAGAGCTTGTTGTTTGGAAAGAGTTTATAACCACTTTCCTTTGAGCATTTTCTAATTTCTTTCTGAGACATACTACTTCTTCTTCCAACTTTTCTTGTTCTTGAGTTTTTTCTTTGATTTGCTTAAGTAACATGTCCTCTATCTTCTTGGCTTCTTCAAGCTCTATTTTTAGTTGCTTAAGGACTTCTGAATTCTGTTCTTCTCGTACATATTTGAGAAGAATGTCCTTTTGTTTTCTGCATTTCAGTTTGAGTCTATCAATCTCTTCTAGAGCACTTCTTAGCTCCCCCTCAAGACGACTTCACCTTCTTCTTCTTCATCTTCTAGCAGGAGACCTTCAATTTCTTCTATGGCCACCAATAAGAATTCAGAGGTTCCTTCCTCACTTGAGGATTCATCTGAATCTTCAGATGTACTGCTGTCTTGTTGAGCATAGAAGGATTTTCTGCTGAACTTCTTTCCTTTCTGCCAGTTCTTTGATTTATTTTTCTCTGACTCTTGAGCTTGATTCCTTACTTTCTTGTGAGGACACTTAGCAGCATAGTGTCCCACTCTTCCACAGTTAAAGCATTTGAAGGGGAGTTTACCTTTGTATTTACCTGAGCCTCTATCCAATTTCTTGACAAACTTTGCCTCTTCTTCATCCGAGCAGGAGCATATGTCTCCCTCTTCTTCTTTCTTCTTTTATGTTTTAAAGGTTGCTTCCCTCGTACTTGGCTTCTTCTGTGGGAGCCTCATTTCATAGGCTGTTAGATTTCCAAGTAGCTAGTTCATGGTCAAGGTCTCCCAATCAGTTGTTTCTTCTATTGCAGACACCTTTGGATTAAACCTGGATGGAAGAGATCTTAGAATATTTTGTACAATTATACTTTCTGGCATTTTTTCTCCAAGAGCTTTCATATTGTTAATAATTTATGACTTTTGGAAAAGCCTGACAATGTCTTCATCATCATTCATTTTTAAGTTCTCAAACTAGGCTCTATAGACTTGAATTTTGGCAGTCTTTACTTTCTTGTCTCCCTCATGTATGTTCTCAAGAGTATCCCATATTTCTTTGGCAGAGTCTTTGTGCATTACTTTAATAAACTCTGCTTCACATAATCCATTCAAGATGGCATTCATGGCTTTTGCGTTAGCCACAAAATCTTGTTTTGTTTCTTTCTCTGTGTTAGTTGCCTTTGGGGCATATCCTAGTTCCACAGCAGCCCAGACTTCTATTCCTAGAGACATTATGTATGTCCTCATTCTGATTTTCCAGAAAGCATAATTTTCACCAGTGAAGAAAAGGGCTTTATTGGTTGAGCATCCTTCTTTACTAGCCATCTTGGGAACCTAGGATCTCCTTTCAGTTGTTAGACTTGAACAAAGGAACACCTTTCAAAGTACCAATTTTTGAACTCTTAGATTAAGCGAGAGAAATTAGATAGGTTTAACACATTCATAATATTTTTTTCCTTTTAACAAACCTTATTTACACCTTTGTTTCATGTCTAGTTTAATATGTGATTAATATTAGAATGTGAGCAGCAAGTATTAATATAATATAATAGTATACTTAATATGAGAGAAGTAGGTACTACGCAGATGATATAAATCAGATCAACACATAAACATCATGCGCAGAAACACTAGATATAAGTGAAAACCCATAAAGGGAGAAAACCACATCTTATTATTGTTGTGATGCAAAGGCAAGCTCTGACTCCCTCTCACCACTTTTTTTCTGTAGGCACCAACCTACAGGAGGCTCCTACCTCAATTTTGCAAGCTACAGCACGAGAAGCCTGTAACTCCTTGAGTTTTGCGAGCACCAACCTCTGAGGCTCAACTTTCGATCCCAACTACAATGGCTTGACTATGTTTGCAACTTGATAGGGAAGCTCCAATTTCCTCAATTTTTCAAACTGAAGGTTTGTTGATTTACCTCAGATATCAGCTCTATTCTGTAGCTTCTCTTTCTGCTCTTCTTTTCTTAGTCTTCTCTGCCTTACACTTCTGTACTATGCTTTCTCTATATTTGCTCTCTCTGACCTCTCTTTGAGCATATCAAATTGATATTATATATAGAAATTCTCACATGACTGTTTGTATTTCATAAAGAATTTGGAGTGAAAATTCATGACTCTTTGGCTTCTGTCTTCTTATTCCTTTATCCAACTTAATTTTAAAATATAACAATATGTACAAATTTCCATGCTACAGTGGGAGTTTTATTTTCCTTAGGATACATGCCTTTGCATCACAAACAATATAAAAAAATATTTACATTTACATTTTTCAATTATACATCTCAATTCCACTCAGCTTCTTTTCTGGATTATGGATTTACTGGATTTGTCTTTTCTGCAGTTGTTGAGTGACTGTTCTGTGTACCTTGGTTCACTGTAATTGTGTGCACCTATGAATGTATACCTGTCAGAACTATAATCTCTGTTTACCTCTGTCAGACCCATGCTTTTATCCCTGTGTTTATTCACCTGTTCACTGTGCTTTTGTGCACCTGCTGCATATATACCTACTGATTTTAAATCTGGGCAAAAATGAATTAATGTGGATGTTTCATTTTTCATGGTTATAAAACCATACATATAAATTCATTCATTTTTCAATCTTTACAATATTTCACATGGGACTATATATATATGGACCCACATATTCCAAAGTCTTTAAATTTAAAACTCCTTTTTAATAGTTTCAACTACAGAACCTTTGGTAAAATTAACTCTCGGTATTTCAAAACTGTGGTCAAATCATAATAAAAACCCAACGTTATGACTTTAGCACAGTATATAAATGTATCGTCGTGTATGCATATTCCCGATTCAAACTGTTAATAAACTATGGCTTTAATAAACTGTGGCGGTGTTTATAACCTTTATATCAACAAACTGTATTACGTTCCCCACTTAAACATATATAAATATATCTCTGAACCTTAGGACTTAAAGTTATAACCCTTCGCACTTTATATTAACTCAACCGCTCTGTTTTAAACAAATAACCGTATAGTAAACCTTAGCTTCGGGCCCATAGGTATAAACAACGGCCCAATCAAATGCTCGTACCACATCTGGTTAACTTCCGCGTACCTTGGTTAAACTCCGGGCAAGTCCAACATGCGATCACCGTCCGATGGCCCTCTTCCAGATCAACGGCTCGTACACATATCGCTCGGTGTCTTGGTACAAACTATAACATGCGATGGCGCACTTTAACCGACGGTTTTCAATTTAGTTCGGGGACACGCATCAGTCTGTCTATGGAATCGCTCGCGAATGGTGGAAACCGCTTGCCCGACGGATGGTGGTGCGATGAAACCCACGGTTTCGCTCCAAACCGTCGTCACTGTTCCTCTCAGTCGCGGTTCCGTTCTCTACTCCAGGTTCCAGTCCTCTGCGATTTCAATTATATATATAAATAACTTATTCACCGCATTTCACCGCTGTGATTTCATCTGTTACGACTATGGTTCCACTTCATTCACACTGCGCATTTGACTATGGTTCCGCTCCATTCACACTGCGTATTTGAATATAAAGCGCAATACTTTGTCGCTGGAGTATGTGATTCCCGAAATGTAATTTATGTTATGTGTAACGCCCGGCTGTGTAAAAGATTCTCGGAATAACAGTTGTTTCTCTGCAATAACAGCTGTGTCTCTGCCTTTCTCCTTTATATTCGTTTCCTTTGCCTCTGCCTGTCTCCTTTGCTTCCTTCGTTTGCTTCTTTGCTGCCTCCATTGTCTGTCTTTGTTTTTGCTTCAATTCACTGCTTCCTCTGTTCCTTGTAAATGTTACATGTCTCTGCATCTGCTACCTCCTTTGCCATCAATGACAACATTTCCAACAGAGCCATCCACCAAACATGGTAGAAGGCGCACCACGGAAGCTGATAGATTGATACTTGATGCAACAGAGCATGTAGGAGCACCTACTTCACTACACAGACAGAGACAGTCTCTAGACAGGTTTCTTGGATACATGGCTCTTATGAGCAAGTGTATTGTAACATAACCATCCTCCTTTGAGGAAGCAGTGCAGCAACCAATTTGAGTTGATGTTATGGTTGAGAAGTATGACTCCATCATCAAGAACAGTGCATGGGAAGTTGTCTCAAGGACGATCGGAAAATCAGTGGTTGGATCTAGATGGATCTATAAGGTGAAACAGGCGGCAGATGGGAGTGTGGAGAAGTACAAGGCCAGATTTGTGGCCCAGGGATTCTCACAAGTTGAGGGGATTGACTATGAGGAAACTTTCGCGCTGGTTGCGAGATAATCATCTATTAAATCTATACTTGCACTCTCAGCATAGATGAGGTGGCAGATACATCATATGGATGTGAAAATTGTGTTTCTCAATGGAGTTATTGAGGAAGAAGTGTACATAGAGCAGCCAGAAGGTTTTTAAATTGTTGACAGTGAGTCACATGTGTGCCGACTCAAGAGAGCACTGTATGGGCCAAAGCAAGCACCTCATGCTTGGTACACTCAGATTGATAGCTATTTCACCGGGTTGGGCTTCACCAAAATTGAAGCAGATGCGAACCTGTACCAGTTGTGGTTGATGGTAAGCTCTTGATTATTGTACTTTATGTTGATTATCTAATTTTGACATGTGATGAGCAGCTGATAACTTCTTGCAAGGAGGATCTTGCAAGGGAGTTCAAAATGAAGGACATGGGACTCCTTCACTATTTCCTTGGTTTGGAAATATGGCAGCGGGATGGTGAGCTATTTGTTTCTCAAGGCAGGTATGCCAAAGATATTTTGAGTAAGTTTCACAGGGAGAGTTGTAAACCCATGGAGACTCCTCTTCCAGGAAATTGGAGGAAAGAGGATGCTACTTTAAGAGAAGTAGTGGACGCTACTATTGACAGGCAACTAGTGGGTTCACTGATGTACTTAGTCAACACCATACTAGACATTCGCTACGCAGTTAACCAGCTGAGTCAAGCTATGGTTAAGTCGACCAACCTCTTTTGGAAGGTGGGGAAGCATGTCTTGAGATATCTCAAGGGCACTACAGAGTATGGATTATGGTACAAACAGACAGAGGGAGTGAAGCTTCAAGGCTTCACGGATGCAGATTGGGCAGGCAGTCCATCAAACAGAAAGAGCACATCAGGAAGGATCTTCAGCATAGGATCGACAACAGTTTCTTGGTACATCAGGAAGCAGCGATCTGTGGCACTCAATTCAGCCGAGGCAGAGTACATCGCAGCAAATCAGGCTACATGTGAGGCCATCTAGATGAGAAAGATCCTGGTTGGTTTGTTTGGTTCTCAGATGGATTCGAAGGTGATACATTGTGATAACCAGAGTTGCATTAAATTCTCAACTAATCTAGTATTCCATGATAGGTCCAAGCACATGGAAATTTGGTACCACCATCTCAGATAATGGTTCAGAGGTGCATTTTGTTACTTCAGTACATTCCCACAGAAGATCAATATGCATATATTCTGACGAAGGCGCTCACCATGAGAAAATTTGAATACCATAGAGGTAGGATCGAGGTGGCAGATAATCCCTTTATTATTGAGAGGGAGTGTTGAAAAGTCAACATGAAATATGTGTCTAATTTAATTTTCCCTTAATTAAATTGGACAATAAAATGTAATCTTATCTCATAATCACTTGTAATAGTTAATTGAATGTGATAAACTCAGTTAGCTCATGAATTTCGAGTTGAGGGTGGTTGGTGAGGCATGCAGGGTGATTTTATTAGTTATGGAGGTCGAATTGCAGTTAGTGCATTAGTTTAATGCATGAGAAATCAATTAACTCAATTTATTGAGTAAAAGTCAGTTGCACTAGCTGTAACTATTTGTTGCACTAGTGAGAGATAAAGTAAATCAAATCAGATTTAATTCACATGCAGTGATCTTCCATGCAACTGATGATTTACTATTAATAGTTGCATGCATGTCCGTTCTAGTGGAGACCCAATTGAGACAAAGGTTAAAGGGATGTTAACTATCAGTTGTATCATTAGTAGGTTGTCTGCATGCAACTAGACATCCATTGGATTGCCCGTGATCCTTGTGCAGTTTTGGAAGGCTAAAATTCCTAAAGAATACGGATTACATTCCACATGAATTACACAAGCAAGGCAGGCTTATTAGAGGCAGGAAATTGGCTAAGTGTTGGTTTATTTTGTCTAAGTCAGTGTGAGACAGTTGTGAGAGTGCAGGAGACTCTTGTGAGAAGAGTGCATTGTAATTGTTTCATGATTCCATGGTGAATATACAATAGAAGATAGAGGGGTTTTGAGCAGCAAGATTTCCCTGGGAAAATATCTGTGTTGTGATTTGATTTTCTTCTTTCTTTACTTCTTGTGATTGGGGATCATGTTTATTTTCCGCAATTGATTTGTAGAAGGATTCAGTATCTAACTTTAGTACATTGCTTGATCGAATTGAATCCATTGATATACATATGTTTGTATAATTTCTACAATAAATGTGGTGCTAAATTCATGGAAGGTCTAGGATGCAATTCATGCAAATCAATAGATGACAAATTCAAGCTCTGATATATCATCACTTAATGATGCAACAATTGATATAGGCACTAGACCTTATGGTGAAAAAGGGATGATATATCAAGGGACTTTCCTGTGATGATGAATTTCCAACATCTATCCCATTCATACTCTCAAATATCTCATCTCCAACACAATAGGAATATTGAGAATTATTTGTTTCTATTTTCCAGTTCCACTTATACAAATTGTTTGTTGCAATAACCTAAAAATAATGCATATTGCATTGTTCTCTAAATTAGGAAAAGATAATGCAAAAGTGACCAACAATGAAACTAAAAGAAGTTGCATCAAGACAATGTTGCAAATCATTTTTCAAGGAGTTAAAGACCTCTTCCCTCTTCCTTAATTCATTTTTTCTTGCTTGGAAAGCAAAACTCAAGGTTTCCTCCATTTTTTCCATACCCACTACACATTGTTTAATAGTGAACATGTTTATGATACTTAACAAGATCAACCACAAGACAAGGATGACTATCAACATCATAATCCATGTTTTGAACTCCATCCTAAAATTTCAAACCTTCCATATGTCTTAGTTACCTTTTTGGATTTTTTTTAATCAATTTCATTTAGAATATGAATGGATTTATCAATTTTAGTGAACTAAACAAGAAGTTGAGCAAAGGTATGATAGTTACTAGCATTAATAACAAGAAATATGGAATTTTCCTAAAGAAAGACAATAATTCCCTACAATGAAGTAATTTTAGCATGACATTTTCAATAATATATTATAAGGAAGCAACTTCCTATAAAAAATTATCATTAAAAGTATATTATGAAATGGTATTCTCATGGCATTTTCAAATATACAGTTATACTTCATCAAATTCCATCATAGTGAAAAATGATTTAAACCATTACTATCCAAATAAAGAAGTTAAGTTGCAAAAAATAATAGGGAGGGCACACAAAGTGCATGGATTCCCATAAAAATGCAAATGTGTGTGTTACTTAGGAAGTTTGATTTCCCAAAGATAAATCCTAATTAAAAATAACATAAAATAAATATTGATACTACAACCACCATGTCACTACCCATTGTTAGAAAGCTTATTGAACCGTATTTATAACACAACTAATAAAATAAAAGAGTGTATTTCAATGATATGGCCAAAATATGCCATTTACCTTGAATCAAAACTTTAACCAAAAAAATTCAATACAAAACATTTTAATGAAATAAAAACCACCACATTTATTTTTGAACTCTATGCTAAAATCACCAGTCAGTGGAATAGAACATGTATTTTCTCCTACCAAATATCTCTTACCAACTCCCATATAGGTTATTCAAATATATGATGGATGGAAGAAAAAATCCAACCTTTTAGGAACTAATTTAACTAAATAATAATAATAATAAAGTATTTAGTTAATTTTCCCCTGTGTTTAAAGAAGATTGATTGGACATTCACAACCAATGAATGGCACACTTTTTATGAGCCATTGATAGAAAGATACTAATGCACATTGGGAGTGTACAATGAGAGGCATGAATATGCATGCCAACAAAGATATTATATGACATCTATAGTTATCAATCTAACTCATCATTTACATGTGACACGAAAGTTAACCATAATAGACAAACCAAGAATCTCATAAAATGGCATGGATACAAGAAAAAAAAAATCTATTAAGAAATGATTAACCCTGTGCCCAATAAACAATAAAAAAAAATGTTCTCTACTCACTAGAAATGAACAACTAAACACCTCAATACACAAAAGGAAGCTTAGCATAGATAATATAGTCATGCATTACAAGGAACCACATAGAATTTTGAGCTCTTAATCCAAGGTTTATGGAGATGCCAATAATGCATTGAATGTTAGAGATGTCCAAAAATACCAAGTCACCCCCCACGGGGAAGTTGCAACAAATAAAAGGTATGGTATGCACATGAAAAGCACTAGCCTATAGTTCTTTGGAAATAGCTAGACTTGCGACCAATAAAAAAATTGAAAGATGCTTTTTCAGGTTGCACATGAATAGATTTATGACTACATGAAAGAAATATAATCATTTCCGTTATTAGTCCCTGCCTTCAGCCGGACTATAGCAATCCGTAGATTTCCAAAATTTTATAGTGGCAATCCAAATTTTAACGAATGTTTCGGAAATCAAGCTCTTATAGCACACTTCCGTCGTTCCAAAGCCTCATTCCGATGTGAAATATTGGGATAATTTAATTTATCCAAGAATGTTGTAGGTTATGACAACTTTATTTGTATCCAAAGTTTTTGTATTTTGTATGACAACTTTATTTATTCAACGTGTAGTTTTTACACTATGCTACATGCCAATCCTACTACTACTCCCTCTGCGTGTAGTTTTTACCCTATGCCAGGTGCCAATCTTACTACTCCGTCCGCGTGTAGTGTTTGTGTAGTTCTTGTTACTTCTTGAAAATACAAGGACATGCGAAGGGACAGGCTAAGGTACATGGACATGTTACTATTTGAAAATACAGGGATATGCTAAGGTACAGGGACAGGCTAAGATACCTGTTGGTAAAGAAGACAGAAACAAATAGATATAGGGACAGGCTAAGATACCTTTGGTAAAGGAAACAGAAGCAAACAGAAACAGGTACCTGGTAAAGGAAACAGAAGCAAACAGAAACAGGTACCTGGAGGGTTCACGAACGTCGCTCAGGTCCAGGTGCATTTCAAAAACCCAAATTAACCTAAATAGCTCTAGTCCCTTCTTCTTCTTGCAGTGGAAGTCTCCATTGCCTGTTGAGTCTCAGTTTAACTAAACCAATCTCTCATCTTTAGAGTGGGTGTACAAACTATTGAATCGAGTCAGGTTTCACTTGCTTTCTGCATTTCAGCGGTTCCTTTTCTGCAGCCAGGCTCTGGTTGCTTGATTATGGATGCTCTAGATAGCAAAACCGAACCCCACTAAATATTATCAGACATATATCAATAATTTCTAAGGAGTTGTCATTGTACTTAAGATATTTACAAATCATGGGCCATTTTTTTGCTATTCGAAATTGAAATTTAACCCTGTTGACGATTGGCATGGTTTGTCAGTGAGCTTGAGAGCAGGTTGAGCAGTACAGTCCACTGTGATTCTGCTCGCACTCAAATCGCATTTTCAACTTCAACCCAAATCACATTTTCAGCTTCATTTTGAGGCTTGATGACAATTCTGCAGTGCCTTTAAAAGGGCCAGAACTTTTCTTCTAAGTATTCTTGGAGGATTCCATCCACAAAAGAAAATTTATGGCTGAATGATATAACTTTAGCTCTTGCATTTGCTTTCTTAATTGTTGGTCATATGTATATAACTAACATTGGACCGAGTAATGGTAAAAAAAATAATTTGGAATCTCGAGTTTATATATAGATATATATGTGTGTATATATATTGGAATGCTTCACAGAAACAGAACTCAAGCCTTTAGATTAGGTGCCAAGTTTGAAATCAAAATTCTTGCAATTTGCATATGTTTCTATCCTTTTTCAAATTCATTTTATGCAAGTGGCGTAGATCATAGCGAGAACGGGATCCTGAAGGATGGATTAACACTCGGTTGATTTAACAATGAACCATTACTTTATTGGCAAGAAGTATTTTTTTCAAAACAATGGCTCTTAATGAAAATACTTTAATCCATTAAAACAAGGAATGGGTTGCAATCTGCAATTAAGATAAACTAAATCACAACCTTCAATGGATTCTGCATATTTTGGTGCATTATGCTCACTGTGTAGAAGATGGAGTATGTGGCTTGTGGACAGTCTCGGAGCTTTAATTCCAAGTTTGTTCAGATAGTAAGGAATTCATGAGAGCAGTGTGTGAATCTAAGGGGGTTATGCTTTCTAGGAACCAGCAGAATGATTACAGCTAGGGATATATGCTAAAAGGCACAAGCCATTGTTTTCTGAAGGATCAGATTGAAGTAGATATTAATATATATTTGACAGAACCTGGATTGGTCTTGAGGAGGTTTCCTTGTTGCATTATGATTGCATGCCATCTGCAATCATAACGCAACAACATCTCTAGGGTTTTGGCAATTCTAATGGAAAAGCCCTGTACAGCTACGAAGCTTCCTCCGTCTCTCTCGGGCTATCTGAAGAGATTTTGTATCACTATAGGTAGTCATATGTCTTGGTCCAATTGACAGAGTATCTGCAAAGTGGGCGAGCAACAGAGATCTTATGTGTGCAGCTTTGGAGTTGTGCCGGGAGAGTTTCTTAGCGGCAAACGGCCAACAGACCAATCATTTGTAATCAAAGGTTTGAGTGTTGTTGGATGGGTAAGTTATTATTTCCTTTGCCCATAGTAATAATAATTTAATTTAATTTAATTTTAAATTTATGATCCTGTTATGTGATTTATTTTCTTGATTTCAGCTCTTCTTTCACCAACTTGGACCTCTCTTCTCAACCCTTTTAGCTCTCTATGGTTTATTGAATCTGGCCACCCTTCGTCAGCATGATCAACAGCTCACTAGTCTCGTCTCATTTGCAGGATACACAAGTGACAATACACAACCCTCAATCCTCATATGCAATAAATGATCAACACCTGTCGAGATTCATTCTGCTCAGAAACTCTTGGCCTTACTTTGTAGTATTGTACACATGCTCACTCACACAGAGCCCACAATCAGCTCTTAACAATGCTACATTCGCCCACAAAGTGTACTCAACAATCCCGATCATTGTTCCTCTACTACACATGGAGCGATGTAGGCTTTGTCATCTCATCGCCCTACCTGGGTGTCCCTCAATATGGCTTACCATCTTGTTCGGTATTCCTTCTCGGCCACTTCAACTATATTAAATCAAAGAATGGGCTTGTGAGTGCTTTTCTCTGTTATGAATTGTTATAAATCCAACCTACACACTCAAGGAGTACAACCATTAATTCATCCCATTTAATCAATATGGATCCCCTTTTATGTATTTTATCTATTGTACAAACTCTATGATAAAGGATGGCTTTCCTTTACTGTGGACGGTTCTCCATTAATTCTCTGACCATCGTGGTCCCTTCTACCTTGATCTAGTGTTAATTGTAGTCACCATTGACTCTAACAATGCCTTTGGTGCAGGCCACTCTATCTTTCGTTAGCTGCCAAATATGGAAATATTTTCTAAGTATGGTGATATATGCCAAACCAACTTCCAACCCATTCAAGCGTCGTTAAACATGTATAAAGCAATGCTAAATCTGAAAGAAATGTCAAATATATCACATAGTGTACCAAACATTGTTTCCAATCCTTTCATACCACGAGTGCTTAGCCCTCTGTGCTTAAGCTCTTTTCATCATATAACTCAAAGGCCCTTTTGAACTCCCCACAATGCTTTTTCATTGTAATAAGCCCAAAGGCCCTTGGTTACCTAATACACAAAAACAACTACAAAATCGTCTCTTGGGTGTGCCTTTCAACACTTGACATAGATGGCACTTGCCGTGAAATTTCTGACCATGGTCCCGTCTTCCCTAAGATTTCCAATGGAGCTCCTCTAAAAACACTTGGGATAGAAGCATAGGGGTGATGTGTTGATGTGGAGTGCAACTCTATGATCATGAGCTGATTGGAAAATAGCCTGGGTTACGTGTGTCTGTCACCTTGCCACTTATCTACCACTTGTACTTTTGCCACATGTTGATCTCTGATACATGCCACATGCCATTCATTTAGGCCCATTTTAGCACCCAAAAATTCCAAATCTACATGCCACATTCTTGTCTGATTAGTTCCACATATTCTGATCATACAGCACCATGGATACTATTGTGTGTCAGTTCATCTCTGTCTGCCAATCAAATCACACCAGGTGTCCTCTTGTGATTTGTAATCAAAGGTTTGAGTGTTGTTGGATGGGTAAGTTATATTTTCCTTTGCCCATAGTAATAATAATTTAATTTAATTTAATTTTAAATTTATCATTCTATGATAATTATGATAATTTGATTTTAAAATAGTTAGTTGTGAAAATTTATTTGCTTACATGATTAGACAGCTGCATTTCTATTGGATTGTAGAGAGAATAAAACTTCATTTATAGAATTACACTATCATTGATATTTATCTCTATTTCAAATGCAGGTCAACGCACTATCGAGGGGAAATAGGTTGGAAGAAATTGTTGATCAAGTTGTGATTGCACTTGCAAAGAAAGCGTGGAGGTTGTTCTGCAAATCATTGTGAGGTGCATAGCTTCCAATCCTGAAGAGCGTCCAACAATGAACCGAGTTATTCAGATGCTAGAAGCAAAGACTATGTCTCCATGCCCTAGTGACTTTTATGTATCTAATTCAGAGTGACGGGATGAATTCAATCCCAGGCTTTTCATACCCATTTTGGCAACTAACTTCTCATTTCCGGGCTATTGGCCATAAACTCTTTACGCCCTTGGTTGTTTTGTTCTGGTATGCTTGTATATATTACCCAATTTGGCAACTAACTTCTTTTCTCTGGGCTATTGGCCATAAACTGTTTACATCTTCAATTGTTATGTTTTGGTCTGCTTCTATATATTTGGGAGCCCGTGGCTCCCTTTCTAGTCCTTTATCTAAGGAGGCAAGGCCCATTCTATGATATTTGTTATAGTGTTAGCTAGGATTCTTGGATTTGATTAATAGTTCCTCGTCAATGTTCATGCATTTTTAGTGGTGGATTAATTCCTTTTTTCCTAGTAGAATACCATTGTTTCCGTTTTAAATTGAATTAACATAAGCTTATTTCCATTGCTATTACAGTCTTAACAAGAGCTAAGAACTTATTTGGAACAAGGGATCATGACTCATTCACTAGATGCAACTACTGTTGTACTAAAATTGAATGTCACTGTGATACATTAGGGTGATTTTATGGAACATAAATGTTTTGTTACTCACGGTGAAGCAGGTGATTGGATTTGTTTCCTTATTTATAGTTTTAGCAACTGTGAATATAACTTGGACCTTAAAGCAATGAGTGCTTCCACTAGGGGATAACCTCATCATGTTGTATAAATTATTCTAAGTTAAAGAATGGTTCTTTCATTCAAACTATTTTGGGTTAGGTTGTGCATTAGTTTGAACTTTGTTCTATTTTGAGGAAGGGATAAACATTCTATGACAGAGGTTGATTACCATGTTATTTTGGAAGATGACATCTCTTATGTCAGTGTTATTGATGCCCTCACTTAAGACTGATTTGGGTGATTACACATGAGCTACTCTCAACAAGATTGGGGTGCTAAGGAATGTTCTCTTGTTAAATTTTCCCAACTGTTGTAAACTGAAAAATTATTTCCTAGTAATTTCCTTGCTTGGTGGTCAAGGTCGTTGATTTTAGCATCACAAAAGCATTCCAAATTTGGACAGGGATGGTGATTCATGCAAATTTAAGGAAGGTGCTCCATATTGAACATTATTGTCTCAATCTTATGTGCACTTGCTTGTCTACCTAGGCTGCCCCACTTGGCCCTAAATTTAGCTTTCTTGTGTGTGCATCCTCTCTCCTATCATTGTACAAGGCTTTTTTTTAGGGGAATAAGCTATCAATAGGTCCAAGGTCAAGGCTTTTTTTAAGGGGAATAAGTTATCAATAGGTCCAAGCTCAATTATAAGAGCAGGTGAAGAGTCCAAGGTCAAGTATAAGAGTGGGTGAAGATTACAAGTATTGAGGTCAAGGCTTTTTTTGTTAGGGGAATAAGCTATTAATAGGTCCAAGGTCAAGTATAAGAGCAGGTGAAGATTACAAGTATTGAAGCAGGCTGGCAAGTATGTATGGAATCAGTTGTCTCAAGCAATTGCAAAAAGGAAAATCCCAACCCCATTCTAATTTAATGCCTTTCCTGGATGATTGTGAAGGTGAGTCCAAATCTATATGGGGACAATAACACAAGGCTCTTCACATCTGTAAGCTCCTTGTAGCTTCAATTGCTTTTCGATTGTGCTTGGTGGGGGAGGGCACTTTGAGCTTTGAAAGAAGTTTGGTTTTCTTGTGTGGGTGAGTCCAAATCTATATGGGGACAATAACACAAGGCTCGTCACATCTCTAATCTCCTTGTAGCTTCAATTGTTTTTCGATTGTGCTTGGTAGGGGAGGGCACTTTGAGCTTTCAAAGAAGTTTGGTTGGCCGAAAAATTTTACTTTGACAAAAGAGTTACATTAATGGTCCAAATCAAATTGTTTCTTATTGTATAGCTTGATGCTTATCAAGCTACTGGATGCTAGGACTTGCTCTACGAAGGATCATATTCTTGACAATTTATTGACATACAAAATCTGTTTTGAAATGGCAGGATCCAAAAGAAGGGAACTCAAAATCTGTTTTGATGGTCCAATTCCAATTGTTTCTTCTTGTATAGCTTGATGCTTATCAAGCTACTGGATGCTACAACTTGCTCTGCTCAAGATCATATTCTTGATAGTTTATTGACATACAAAATTTGTTTTGAACTGGCAGGATCCAAAAGAAGGGAACTCAAAATCTGTTTTGAACTGGCAGGATCCAAAAGAAGGGAACTGGTGGATGCAATTTGGAAATCACAATGTCTTTGGATACTGGCCAGCACCTCTATTTTCCCACTTAGCAGACAGTGCCAACATGATTGAATGTGACTGGTGGATGCAATTTGGAAATCCAACACCTCTATTTTCCTATTGAGCACAAAGTGCCAACATGATTGGGGGTGGTGAGGTTGTTAACTCTGTGCCAGATGGGGAACACACCTCCACCTCCACTCAGATGGGTAGTGGTCATTTCCCAAATGAAGTTCCTACTCAGCACAAAGTGCCAACATGATTGGGGGTGGTGAAGTTGTTAACTCGAAATGAAGTTCCTACTCAGCACAAAGTGCCAACATGATTGGGGGTGGTGAAGTTGTTAAC
Source organism: Pinus albicaulis (assembly GCA_034641835.2). Taxonomy (NCBI): domain Eukaryota; kingdom Viridiplantae; phylum Streptophyta; class Pinopsida; order Pinales; family Pinaceae; genus Pinus; species Pinus albicaulis. The sequence goes on from CM076573.1 coordinate 229,503,642, forward strand.
TCGAAATGAAGTTCCCGTGCCAAAATGATTGGGGGTGGTGAAGTTTTTAACTCGAAATGAAGTTCCTGTGCCAACATGATTGGGGGTGGTGAAGTTGTTAACTCGAAATGAAGTTTCTACTCAGCACAAAGTGCCAACATGATTGGGGGTGGTGAAGTTGTTAACTCTGTGCCAGATGGGGAACACACCTCCACCTCCACTCAGATGGGCAGTGGTCATTTCCCAAATGAAGTTCCTACTGAGCACAAAGTGCCAACATGATTGAGGGTGGTGAAGTTGTTAACTCTATGCCAGATGGGGAACACACCTCCACTCAGATGGGCAGTGGTCATTTCCCATGAAGTTCCTGCTGAGCACAAAGTGCCATCATGCCAACATGATTGGGGGTGGTGAAGTTGTTAACTCTATGCCATATGGGGAATACACCTCCACTCAAATGTACAGTGGTCATTTCCCAAATGAAGGGTTCGGAACAGTTAGTTACTTCTGGAATATCTAGTTAGTTGATGGATCGAATAATCTGAGAGTTCCAAAAGGATTAGCTACCTACACCGAGTTAGTTACTTCCGGAATATCCACGTAGTTGATGGATCGAATAATCTGAGAGTTCCAAAAGGATTAGCTACCTACACCGAGGCATCCAACTGCTATGATGTTCAGAAAGACTACAACAATGCTTTGGGTTAACTACATAACAGAAAGGCTACAACAATGCTTGGGTAACTACTTCTATTATGGAGGTCCTCAGAGATCGCTCGTATATAATATCAACAGAACCCAGGCCTGACCCATCAGCGCTCCAAACATCCGGAACAGCTAAGTGGACAGAGGAACAAGCTACACTTTATGTTTTATTAATTGTTTTCATACCCGGCAGGGACTCCGGCTGCCTGCAGCTCTTGTTAGCCCTAGAGATCATCAAGTGTAAAGGCATTTAACACACTTACTATTGAGTTTTTAAGGAAATTATAGAGTGGTATCAGTCATCTACCACACCAAATGCATTGGTTAAACTTAGAAGATGGCTTCTAGATTGGGTTAAATAAGGGCCCAGAGATAGTTTTTCCGAAAGGAAGTCTAAATTGGTGCTTCACACCAATACCAGTAGTTTCCTCCTCTAAAGATTACAAGATATAGACATCAAACGTTGCACTTAATATTAATAAAAAAATTGAATGATTGACTCTTCTATGTTACTTATGGGATAATGCAAATGAATGCTTTGCTCATTCACTTTATTTGGTTCATGTCATTTCTCTCCTACTTTGGTAAATGTTAAGTCAAGTGAGTGCCTCCTTTTCCAAGTTATATGCTCAAGAGAAAATATTAAACTAGCAATAAAATGTTTCTTTAATCTTCATGAAATCACACCCACCATCTTGAGCAGCAAGATATGCAAAAGTAACATAATTATTGCATGCGTCACATATAATTCCCAAACAGGGTAAGGTTCATTCACTTTAATACCAAGCTAAAATCTTGGGATATCCTCAACATAATAAGCATATCATCACATAAAATAGGCACTAGTTCTATAATATAGAAACCCGTTTAAATAAATAAATAGCGAGCTCCACTCTAACAAAGGTCTTTCATAACATGATTTAGACAATACGATGTATTTATGTAAAAGTAAATTGATTTCATTATAGAAAAGTGATAATAATAGAAAAATGCTGGTGAGTAAAATATTATTAAATAAATGTGATGCATCTACTTATACCCCGTAAGAATGATGTTTAGCAATTACAAGACAACACATATTTAATGGTCCGATGGAAACCATTTAAAAATAAATAAACAAATCAATTTAATGAAACATATGTTGAACCTGTGTAATTTAATGGTCCCAAGGCAACCATTTAAAAATAAACCAGCCTAAATCTATCTTAACTCTAGATCTATCAAGTGTCGAGAGATCAAATCTCTCGATGTGCAAACCTCTTTTTTGAGTGCAAAACGTGAAAAAAGGTTTGCACCTCGAGATATTTGATTCGTCTCGGCGCTTGATAGATCCGGAGTTAAGATGGATCTAGGCTAGTTTCAATCGTGTGCGGCTAAGGAAAATCTATCGAACATATGATTAATTTTATCAATAATATGTACATACATCGAATATAAATATAATCGTTTTATATATGCTAAATATGTCTCATATTTATGTGGTCATTTTAATTTTAAAATTCGCTTAGTTACTTCATTTTGTTGAGATGATAAATACCGTCAATAACTTTAATGATAAAAAATGATGAAATAGAAATTTTGAATGAAAAGTGGCAATGTAATAGTGTTGAACGATAGAAAATGTGAATAATAAGAATGTAGTGAATTCAAAATAATATTCATTGTGATCAATCTCAAATTATTTCCTTCTACTATTCTTATTGTCACCCTTGTTAGTTTTTTCATCTTTTCATATCAATTATATGAAAAGGATAGTTGAAATCATAAACCATTTAAATATTTAGTTAATGTACCATCATACATCCAATTACATCAAATCAAAAATCAACGTCTACATTGAAATCAATACATCTAATGCAAACAATTAAATAAGATTAGAAAAAAACATCTATACTGAAATCAATGCATCTGCTGCAAATAAGAAAATAAGAATAGAAACTAACATCTACACTGAAATCAATGCATCTAGTGCAAGCAATCAAACATGATTAAAATCAACATCTACACTAAAATCAACGCATTTAGTGCAAGCAATCATATAGGATTAGAAATCATCTACATTGAAACCAATGCATCTAGTGCAAGCAGTCAAATATAATTAGAAATCTGTAATATTCCCAAATGGGGAATGCAACAATATAATGCAGAATAGCAAAAAAATAACGCAGATCATCATAGACAAAGCAGGAGGCCAATATGGAGACCTTTCATTTACATTTTCAGCAGCAAAATAGATGTACAAGATGGCCCATAAGATGTATAACAAGAAAAGATAGCCTCCAATAGAAGAAAATCCTCAAAAAGAGGTGTTGTAACCATATATAAAGACCGGAAATTGCTTTACAGCGTTTTTTTTATTGGGTTGCAACAACTTAAGACTACGCTTTAGATCTAGAGCAGATAAGTGGATGAAAAGTCAGATCTATAACAAATCCATACACTATATAGGCTCTTCTTCATAATCCCCTTGGGTTTCAGCAATACACCATGTACAATGAGTAGATCTGAGATCTAAGTCTTCAGATCTACAGAAATATTCAGATCTAGAATTGGATCTGATCTGATATGAACAAGAGAATGATCTCTTCCAATGGATCTCCAAAGTGAAGGGCAGATCCCCAACACTTGAAAACCAACTCTTTAGATGGTGTGCCAAAACACTCTGCAATTGTACCTACATGAATAACGCAGATCTGGAAGTAAAACTGCATTGTAGGGTTTAGAATGTGGTTGGCCACATGCCAAGATCATAAAATGATGCTCAAGACATCCAATACTCTCCTCCCAATGAAATAGAAGACTCCTCCACTGAAAAGAAGCACTGAAATGGCCTAGATCTGAAAAGATCTAGTCTCCACTTGCTGCAGCTTGTAAAGACAACCAAACCCTCAACAGAACCTGCGTTGCAGTTGAAAAAAGAAGCTTGGCCTTCAGCCAGATAGTGAACAATACAATGCAAACTCTCCCAAGAGCTACTCAATGGGAAGAGGTGGGATTCCCGACCAGGAACACCCAATGCTAAACATCATTAATTCTCAGCTAAACAGCAAGAGAATGATATATGTCTAAACAGACAATATATTCATAAATATAATGTTCATCCACAACTTTCTCATGTTGCCATCCTCTTCCTTTTATAAGTTAAGAGCTTGCAAACCCTAGACCACCTCTAATGAAATCACTCCTTTCACACAAAACATTTCTATCTAAAACTGCTTTGTGCCTCATTGATAGCCACTCCTCCATGACAGCACTGTAGATTTGGCAAGGTTGACCCAGTCAAAATGTCCAGCCCCTTTCACACCTAAGGGTGCTTGATTTAGCAACCAAGATTCAGTCTTTTTACATTTGGCATTCATTTATTCATTATTTAGGAGTATTATGGACCTCCTTTACACTTTTATTCTTTAAACAAAGAAACAAAACAAAAATGAATATTCCAATTAGCTCATGACTAATTGGGAATATTACAAAATCAACATCTACACTGAAATTAATGCATCTAGTGAAAGCAATCAAAGAGGATAAGAAATCATCATCTACACTGAAATCAATGCATTTAGTGCGAACAATCATATAGGATTATAAATCATCTACATTGAAAGCAACGCTTCTAATGTGGAGTGTCAGCCAGTGTCTTGAGGATGAAACCAGTTAATGTGGTTCATCTTCAAGACAAGGTTCGAAACGTCGACCAAATCCTAATGATGTGATTAATCCAAAAGACATTTATCTACATTATGGATCACAAAAATTTTAGATCTAACAAAACCACAAGTTAATTAATCATAACATATACTTAATTGAATGGAGATAGCTTTAGTATTTATTTGAAGCTGTCAAAAGTTCTTGTCAGCTTTATTTTCTATTTCTTCTTAATAAAATCCTGAGTCCTCTATAAATAGAGAGGATTCATGAATCAAACCCAAAGTCCTGCATTACTAGTCTGGATATACATAGATTTGATAAAAATTTGAATCCAGTAATGAACGCTGGGGCGTTGAAGTGCAATGGAAATGTTGGACACAGCTCTGAGTAGGCTTGCCCATCTTAGAAAGAAAGACGGGAAAAATTTGTAACGGCCTAAAAGAAGGAATATCAGTCAAGCACTGTCACACTGAAATTTTTGAAACTCGTTTAATGGGACATGTAAAATTAGATAAAGATAATTTAGGTAGTTTTACCCTTCACCCAGTGATGGGAGTAATGGGACAACATTCATATCATATTCAAGCAGTTTGATACAAAAAAAATCGAGCAACTGAACCACTGGGAGAATGTACCTTCTCAAACCCAGCAATTTCCCTTCATAAACACTATGAAGTAGGAGCAAACAACTACAAGGATATTGCCCACGTCAAAGAACTACAAGGATATTGCCCACGTCGCAGAACCATGTCATCGGGCAAACTGATAACAGTTAACAAGTTACTCAATATTGTCTTTTAAAGAAAAAAAGAAACTCCCACATTATATATTATTTCCATCCATCTAAAATGAGTTATATTCACATTACATAATGAAAATGCTTTTGAAGCTGAAAAGCTCACAGTAAGATCATACCCTGGCCCTAACAGCCTTAACTCTTTTAGACTGTTCTCCACCTCCCTATCTTCACTATAAAATCAAGAATTTTATACAGCCAAACTGCACACTGTAGCAGTACAGCAAACCTGTGATAAGCAAGAGTCTACTTTTGCTTTATACCAGAAGATTCTTTGCCGTTCGGGGTTTTCCCATGGCCACCTTTGGGAACAAATTTTGCAGGAGTTGAACGTTCTGATTGAGAGAATGTTATAAGAATATGCATTAAGAGTGTAACTGTAGCAACCCCTCCAAGTAACCAGGCAACACCCTTCCGAGTGGAAATATGAGGTCTCAAAAGTTTTGATGCCCCAATTAACAGAATTGAAGACCATCCCAATACTACCTGCAGACATCCAAAAAAGATAAAATTACATTACATTCAAGACTAGATTCCGAACATAATAAGCTAAGGCAGAAGAAGTCTACAAAATTTGCTACTGGATTTAACAGTGTAAGTGGTATTAGCACGAGCATAAATCCCAATAAACTTCTGCTGTAATAAACCTGTGAGGGGTGTTAGCCAACAGAAACTACACAAGCTTTACAAACATACAAAGTTGACCGCAGTTTCATAAGCTTTACCACAAGGGACTTGATTGGCCGACTCATTGGCTGATATAACTGCTCTCCAAATGTATCATCAATTTTGTGCTTATCTAATAGATCATCCTGCTTGTCATTACAAACAACAAAAGCATTACACTCATTTAGCAATATATTGAAATGCCAATGGTTTTGGCCTGCATCCTGCATATTAAAATAAGCAATACTGGACACTAGTAATCTAAATTACTTTTATTTTGGAGCTGATTATTTTTATTTTGAGTAGATAGCATGAATCTCGTGCAGAAATGGCTTTTTCCTTTAGGAAAGATACTTTTAGTCCCTGATAGACTGATTTTAATTATTAATGAGCTTGTTGGGATTAAGTACCTTAGAAATGAAGGTATCCCTGCACCATTGAGCGATTCCCTCTTCTGTTTCAGGTAAATCATCCATCAAATGTCGCTTAATATGCACATGAAGCTACAGCATAGAATAGTTTTAACTTAGTCCAGACTCCATTACGATCCTATGAAAAAATATAAATAATAAACCACAGGTATTGCAAATCAGTCTAGTAAAATGTTCACACGTTTCCAAACAGGGTAGATTGCATTTTCTAGGCCACACCAGTCCCAACCAGAGACTCCAATTAGAAGGCTTAAAATTAAGCTTGATTTGAATATTATTCTTCAAGTTGATGCACCATAAAAAGCACCAAAAACCACACTTGGAACGACAGACTCTAGAAAAAGTGGCAACAGAATCATCCTACCACTGAAGGCTGACCCTTCAAAAGGCGCAACATCGTGGGAGATGGCTCTTCCTTTGGAATAGCAACAGTTATATCATAGATCGCCGGAACAAATGACCGAAGGTTGCTGACAGCTGAAACAAAGCCCTGAATCAAATCAGCAAGAATGCTTGAAATTAGTATGACCCTGGAAAAGGTTTCAAGCATGAACCATACCAAAGAAGGGTCGCTAAGCTTTCTGACAAAATGGAAAAATATTATGAATTTCAGTGATCATAATAAAACTCCAAAATCAACATTTTCAAAGGAAATAGATTATTTTTATAGGTGAACCAGTCAGTCCAAGACACTGACTGACACTCCCCCGATTTTAAAATCTAGCAAAATTAATGCAGAATCACTACAACCCTATCATAAAAAATCCATGAAAAGGTTTAAATTATGTATAAATATTTTTATAAAAGCTCTGAGAAATCAGAAATGTTGCCTATAAGATGGTGGAGAACAATCACCCAAAGAAGATGCTGCAGCCAATTCACCATTCACAATAATATCCCCATTACCTTATCTTATTCGCTGTTTGTTCTCCTAATATAGAAAATAAGTTGTCAATCAGATTTAGTTCAGGTGGTTGGAAGTAATGATTGTTATCCTTTGCATTCAGGTTCAAATCCAATCCCGCAAGTGACATGTTAAACTCTTAACGAGTATATTATTATAATTGCCTTGAACCCTATATTGAAAAAGCCTCGAGCTTTTGCAAAATCTGATTTACTTTAAATACCATCCTCAAAATGACCATCCTCAAAATGAAGGAGAACGCCATCTCCTAAATATGTATTTCATGAAATATATAAAGAAGGCAAATAAGTAAATCTTAAACTAATAGTAGCCTCTTTTAAAGACCATAGTTATGATTCATGAATGTGTACAATTCCCTCGTCTAAAATGTGATCAACCTTATAAAAGAAAATGACGCTACATGTCATCATAAAGAATCTAGTAACATGCTTATACGTTTCAGGAAAGGCATAAATTCTGTTCAATAATCAAGTGATGTGAACCTCACCTAACGATCTAAGTCCGTCAAGGCTAGGGCCAACATGAGGAATAACTGAGAACCAGTATATATATGTGTTTGTAAATTTACTTTAGTCACTAACACACGCATTTGATCATTTGGTATTGTTACCTTTTTGAGGTTACTGGAACTACTCTCCCATTTCTTAGAGGGTTGTAATGCAAGGCATCATCATTATTTTACTTTGGAGTCATCGGACACATCTATATCTGTAGTATTAATTTACTTCGGAGTCATAGTACACATCTAGATCCGGAGTATTGTGTACTTTGGTACATTACAAAAGATATTATATCCTATACATTCACGCAACAAACATCCATTATGAGAAACAATTTCCAGGATGTAAAACAAGCCTATGGATTTCCACATCGAGGGTGAACATATGCAAGCATTATGCAGAATACAAAGTTTAAACATAGCGGCCAATACTGAGCAAAAACACAACATCTGGCAGACTTTCATGGCATTTCCCATAATAGTTCGCCGAAGGGAAATTTCCACAAAGACTGATCCCCGCTCAATATTTAACAGCTACTTAGATTTCCTTCATTAAATAAGTTGAAGGATGAAAACAAGCATTAGATGTCCACAAACCTCTGGCAGAGTCTCACAGCAAATCTCTGTGAAAGAGAAATCTCCAGCAAGAATGATCCCCTCTCAATATTTAATACATATTTAAGGCATTTATATGTTGATGATCCCATCACCAACTTCTTCTTGGCTTTGGGTGTTAAGAGAACTGCAAAATGACAGCATTCCTGGTTTACGGTTTCTCTCCAGTAGCTTTCCATCTTGTAGATACAATTTCTTAACGCTTGGTCTTATATCTATATAAGCTTTTTTATTCTACTTCGATAGCCCTTCCTGCTTCTTCATAGAGTTGCTTTGGTACCCTCAATATGTACTCTATTCCTTTCAGAAGTGCTTTAGCACTCCCAATGCTCAGCTCATTTTATTTTACGTTTGTACTTTTACAATACCATTAGCATATGCCTTAGGTATTTTCCCCAAACGTCTTAACCTATTCTGTTAGCTAAGTGAAATATAAGGGCTGCTAATGCCCCTATCAACCAGCAAACAGGGCCTTTTAAAACCTGGAACAAAGTAACCTTAACGGCCTTGCAAAACCTTTATGCAATGCCACAAAGCCCCAACCAGCTAACCTTATTTCTCAAAATATACCCTCGAAGACTTGATGCCTCTCTCTGTTAACTAAGGGTCCGGGAAATACTTGAAAAATAAGACATTAAAAGGCCCCACATTGAGCACTGTGAGTCAAGACTTAGTTATAATAATGCTTTGCATGTCCTTCAAGGGGGGAGTTAGGTATAAAAAGTTCGGCCACTGGTGACCATAAATATTTAAAATAAAAACAAATGAATTTACTTTTTCAGACTCGTTAAATTTAGATAACCATGGAGTGTTCTATGCTTAATGCACATTTACTTCAATCTTTCTTAGGCCCGATTCAATTTAGCAATCACATAAACATGAAAGTAAAATGCTGATAGAACACAATAATAGATCAACAGAAGACAAGCCAATAATATAGATCAGATTTACAATTCTTCTTGTACAGCAAAGATATAGGATATGGTGCGTTACGACAGTCAACAGGATGCTTCAGCCAGCAAAGTCTTTCTTAGATCAGCCAACCCTCCAAGTGTCACACCCATAGCCCTCAAAGACAGCTCATTACAAGTCAACGCTGGTCAACCAAAAGTCAACGCAGGACAGCAACAAAAAGTCAATGCAGCAGATTAGGGCTTCAGTCAAACAACTAATTTTCCCTCAATTTTTGTGCCCACCTGTACGACCTCCAAAAATCGAAACTTCAGCAAAAGTTTGAGGTCAAACAGACAAGGGTTGACCACGGTCAACGCTGTTCAACGCTTCAGCAAATCAGCCCTAAACAGATCCACAGAAAACAGCAGCTCCAGCTCTGCACGTGTGAGAGGAAGAGGCCTCCAAAGGCTATCGAACCAATCAGATCACAATGAGAGATGTGTGGTGAGTTGATAAGCAAATGACCTCCAAGTCTCTCCAATTTATATCCATTAGTGAGGGTGTGTGAAACATCTATTAGGCATGTGAGCCTACATTACAAATCTGGCCAACCTTGCACATGTGTGGAAAATAAATTCAAAATATATGTTCTGCTCATCCAAACAAGATGATCTTTAGATCAATCTTGCACCTCTCCGAAAGAGGAATCCAACAAAAATATGACCATCATCATATGAGCAGTGCAACATGGAGTTTGGACCTAGTTGCCCAAAATTAACACTCCCTCTCAATTAGGGAGAACTCCATCTGTCCACATGTGCCACCCATCAGTACCATCGTGTACTATTATCTAGCATCATGCGTCATCCTGCCATAACTTGCTTTGTTGGCTCTTCTTCTCAAATAGAAAAAAAGTGAGTCACAAAGACATCACGCTCCGCTGACCCAAAGTCAGCTTAGCGGTTAAAACCTCTCTTGGACTCAAAAAAGAGTCTCATACTAAACTGAAGTTAGTTTACTAACCCGAGGTCAATTTAGAGGATAAAACCTCAATAGACTCAAGAGTCACATACTACCCCGAAGTTAGTTTACTGACCCAAAGTCAGTTTAGAGGTAAGAACCTCATCATACTTGATCCCAGATCAAGGTGTTGGACACGTGCCATACTAGACATAGAGAGTACGACAATCTCCGATGCGTCCATCGGACTTGCTATTGGTCTCTATCCATATTTCCCACCTCATTGGCCAAATGAGAGGTACTTCCCATGAGTCTGAAACTCCATGGGTAGGATGCATGCGGGGCATAGATCAAAGAGAGGTGAACCAACTCAATATCATAACGGTGGGGCAGAAGCACAAAAAGGTTCGGCAAACCTAGCCCCATGTGTGCTTATAGCTCCAAGAAGCTATCCCCAAGCCCCCTAAAGCTCCCAGAACTCATAGTCCAACTCAAGCAGGACCATCAGAATAGGGTCTTTCCACGATTCCAAGTTTCTCATGGAAGGTTAGGAACTTGGCCTTCCCCAGGGGCTTCGTGAGAATATATATGACTTTCTTATCAGTTCCTACACGATCAAGCCTTACAGCGCCTCGCTGTACCATATCTCGAATAAAGTGGTACCTGAGATCAATATGCTTGGATCGATCGTGGAACACAGGTTTCTCACAAAGACGAATCCCACTCTGGTTATCACAAAGGATAACGGTGGTATCTAGCACATACCCAAATAGCTCACTGAAGAGCTTTCACAACCAAACAGCTTCACAACAGGCCATATTCGCTACAATGTATTTGGCCTTGACGGTGCTCAAAGCCACCGAATTTTGCTTCCTACTCTTCCAAGATATCGAAGCAGAACCCAAGGTGAAGCAACATCCAGATGTGCTCATGTGATCCACCACACTGCCAGCCAATCGGCATCAGTATATCCATTGAATCTCAAACTCTCGACAGTGTATCTCAGCCCATGGTTGATTGTGCCTCGAAGATATCTCAATAGATTGTTGGCACGAATCCAGTGAATGTGATGAGGATCAACCATATGTTCACTCAAAGTGTTCATGGCAAAACATACGTATGGATGGGAGTTCACTAGGAACATCAAGGCCCCCACGAGTTGTCGATACTCAGTAGGATTTGCCAACACGGGCCCAGCAGCGTTTCCACACAACTTTTTAAAGTTGAGTTCCATCGGTGTCGACACAGACTTACACTCCACCATAACAAATCTCTCCAGCAGCTTCACGAAATATTTTCCTTGAGAAAGGAAAATCTCTCCTGGCCTCTACCAAACCTCCAAGCCTAGGAAGTAATGCATCAGTCCTAGGTCTTTCATCTCAAACTCGGAAGCTAGCTCCCTCTTACATTGATGAATGAGCACCTGTTAAGAACAGATAGTCCACATAGAGAACTAGAATGAGAGGCCTTTCTCTATCAACCTTAAAATAAAGGTTTGAATCAACATTACTTCGCGTGAAGCCCAGCTTCATCAAGTAGCTCTTTATCCTCTCATACCCAGCCCTGGGGGCTTGCTTCAACCCATAGAGGGCTTTCTTAAACCTGCATACATAGGTGTCTCTATCTCGGACTTCGAACCCTAGAGGTTGCTCCACATGCACCTCTTCCTTTATAGAGCCATGCAAAAAAGTGGTCTTCACATCCATCTGAGGGAGACTCCATCCTTGCGTTGCAGCAAGGGCAATGATAGATCGGATGGTGGTATAGCGGGCCACAAATGCAAATATATCATCATAATCTATGCCTTCATTTTGAGAGAAGCCTCAAGCAACAAATCTTGCCTTGTACTATTCATCACTACCATTAGATCCATGGTTGATCTTGTAGAGCCATTTCGAGGTGACAATAGATTTGTCCCCCTGTCTCGAGACCACTTCCCAGACATCATTTTTCATAATGGACTCATATTCTTCGTGCCTAGCATCCTTCCAAACTTGATGCTTTACGGCTTCTACAAATGATCAAAGCTCAGATTGTACTATATTGTACTCATGGATGCTAGATACCCTTGGCATCTATTCGGCTTCTTGCTTTCACGGAATGTCCCCCTTGGGACAATATGTCTCTCAGCATCTACGAGAGTATCCCTGAACCATGAGGGTCTTCTCTTATTTGAAGGAGGTGGATCAATAGGATCCATAGGTCCTTCAACATCGGGCATTAGTTCATCCTTCGGCTCTTCCTGCTTCCCTGCTTCTTCATCTTCTTTGTCTTCCTTGGAGCTAGAAGATTTCTCACTTTCTTGAGGGCAGCATCTTCATCGAAGGTGACATCATGGCATATCTCCACTTCTCTCTGACCAAGCACATAGATTCTCTATGCCTTCGAAGTTTCATTGTAGCCCACAAACATTCCCTTCTTTCCAGAAGCATCCAACTTGCTTCTCTTTTCTTTCGACACATGAAAGTAAACAAGACAACCAAAAACTCTAAAATGAGAAACATCTGGTTTCTTACCAGAGAAGACTTCTTCGGGAGTTTTGGAGTCTAGAGCGGAATGCGGACATCTATTTTGAATGTACACAGCAGTGTTCGCAGCTTCTCCCCATAGAAACTTCGAAAGACCTTGGTCACATAGCATGGCGCGAGCAACTTCCACAATGGTCATGTTCTTTCTTTCAGAAACACCATTTTGCTCAGGAGTATACGCAGTTGTGGTCTCCCTCTTAATGCCAGCTTCTCTACAAAAGTCATTGAATTCATTTGACTCATACTCGGTCCCATTGTTGGTCCTCAAAACTTTGATTCTCTTCTCGGTTTGATTTTCCACCAAGGCCTTGAAGGTAAAAAACCATTTGAATGCTTCATCCTTCTTCTTCAAGAAATATATCAAGGTCTTGCAGGAGAATTCATCTACAAAAGTCATGTAATAGGAACATCCTCCCAAGGATGTTACGGGCAGCATACCAGATAAGTCAGAATGTATCAACTACAAGATATCAGTTGTCTTTGCGACACTTGAGGGGAATGGTTCCCTTGTATGCTTCCCTTTGGCACAACCTTGACATATACCTTCATGATCATCTTTAAATTCAGGCATCCCTGTCACTGCCTTCCTTGCTTTGGGAAGGGCTTTGTAATGAAGGTGTGCAAACCTCCGGTGCCATAACTATGTTTGATGAGTTGTATCACATGACATAGCCCCCAATGGACTTTCTCCAACCTGGTAGAGTGTATCAACTCTAAAACCAATAGTAAGAGCTTCCTTGAAGTTCTTCTTCCAGATGTATACCTTTCCATCAATGAAAGCCACCTTGAACCCTTTGTCTTCTATTGCCAAAATAGACACAACGTTCTTCTTCAAATCAGGTACGTACAACACGTCTTGTAAGCGGAGGACTTGACCTTGAGATAGATGAAGGGTCACAGTCCCTGTCCCTTTCACGAGTTAGATAGCATTATCTCCAAGGATAATTTTGAGATGTGTATCCTTCTCAATCAAATCAGAGAGGGTTTCTTTATAACCAGTGAGGTGCCTTGAAGCACCACTATCAATCAACTAGATATCCAAGGTGTCGGGAGGAGATGCAGCAGAGAGGGCAGATACAAGAATAAATCCATTTCTCTTATTATCAACAACATTAGACTCATCGTACCTGGAATTTCTTGACCTCTTGAAAGGTCACCCATTTCCACTACGATTAGAGGGAGCCTTCCCTTTTCCTTTGAACCTGTTGTTCCTTTGATTGCCATTCCCCCTGAAGTTGTTGTTGTCATCGTCCTTGGGAGAGTCCCTTCTATTAGAGCACTCTCTTGCATAGTGACCAAACTTGTTACAAGTGTAACATCTTCCCTTCCTTCCTTTAGGCCCTGCTTTTCCATGGTTTTGATTTCTCAGACCACCATTGTTTTTCTTCTTTGCATGAGCGATGAAGGTAGTAGGGTCACCTCCATTCCCATTTGAGGGATAATCTCTCTCCATCATTCTTGTCACCTCTTGAGTGCATCTCATCAATATTTCATCAAAATCAAGAATCACATTATTATTAAGAATAGTAGTATTGAATACATACTAATCACGGGGGAGACCTCGAAGTGCAATAAGAACCATCTCTCGATCAGCTATTGTTTCCCCAATAGCTAAGAGGTTATTCCTGATTTCAGTGAGCCTCATAAAATAAGATTGAATGGATTCATCTTTGCCCTTCTTGATATTCTTCAATTGATTCTTGAAGAAAAGTACTTCATTAGCATTGCTAGCCCTGAACATGCTAACTAGCTTATCATAAAGCTCTTTAGATGTGCTCAGCTCAGAAATGTAAGCAACCATGTGCTTATGAATAGAATCTCGGATAATAATCTTTGCTTTGATTTCCCCTTTTCTATACTTCATCTTTGTGGCAGCAACTGCATTTGATGGAGGCTCTTGAATCTTCTCCTGCACATAGTGCGTGACATCTTGATCTTCTAACACCAAATCCAAGGACATCTTCCATGCATGATAATCAGACTTATCAGTCAATTTATCATCAGCCTTGAAACCCTTGTAGGTTGAGGAGGCCATTTGTCCTTGATAGGATTCCTTCTTCAGTGATTACTTCTCACACTAGCTTGGACTTTGTCTTCACCTCAGCTCTGATACCATGTTAAATTTAGATAACCATGGAGTGTTCTATACTTAATGCACATTTACTTTAATCTTTCTTAGGCCCGATTCAATTTAGAAATCACATAAACATGAAAGTAAAATGCTGATAGAACACAATAATAAATCAACAGAAGACAAGCAAATAATATAGATCATATTTACAATTCTTCTTGTCCAGCAAAGATATAGAATATGGTGTGTTACGACAGTCAACAAGATGCTTCAGCGAGCAAAGTCTTTCTTAGATCAGTGAACCCTCCAAGTGTCACACCCACAGCCCTCAAAGACATCTCATCACAAGTCAATGTTGGTCAACCAAAAGTCAATGCAGAAAAGTCAACGTAGGACAGCAATAGAAAGTCAACACAGCAGATTAGGGCTTCGGTCAAACAACTCATTTTCCCTCGATTTTTGTGCCCAATTGTATGGCCTCCAAAAATCGAAATTTCAGCAAAAGTTTGAGGCCAAACGGATAAGGGTTGACCACGGTCAATGTTGTCAATGCTTCAGCGAATCAACCCTAAACAGATCCACAAAAAACAACAGCTCCAACTACGCACGTGTGAGGGGAAGAGGCCTCCAAAGGCTATCGAACCAATCATATCACAATGAGAGGTGTGATGAGTTGATGAATGACCTCGAAGTCTCTCCAATTTATATCTATCAGTGAGGGTTTGTGACACATCTATTAGGTATGTGAGCCTACATTACAAATCTGGCCGACCTTGCACATGTGTGGAAAATAAATTCAAAATATATGTTCTACTCATCCAAACAAGATGATCTTTAGATCAATCTTGCACCTCTCTGAAAGAGGAATCCAACAAAAATATGACCATCATCATATGAGCAGTGCAACATGGAGTTTGGACCTAGTTGCCCAAAATTAACAAGACTTTCCCTAGTCACAATAACACAAGCATATTAAAATAACATTAGATAAGACACTTGAAGACATGTATACAATCTGCTAAAAAGTTGGCATATGCATGTATGTAACCATACGTACAAGTCATCTTTTTTACATAACAAAACGCTGGAATTGCAAGGACCCACAGGAAACCTTGCCAAGCTTATACTACCTCAAACCCCCATCATGGGGTTCTGCAATAGAACCCCATAGAATGATATTTTAATGCACCCCTCTTTCAAGGCAGAACCATGGAACTTTTTCGTAATTCAAAGCCTTTTTGGGATGTAACTCCCCTTCCCAAAGGGAGTTCCATTCCAAAACCCCCTACTAGTGGGTTTTGGGTCGGGTAAAACACCATGTAGAGCTTATCGACGAAATACTCCATTATGCCAAGGTTTTCGGGGAAAAACCCTTTTAAAAAGGGTAGTGTAAAGGGAATTTCATTCAAGAATCAAAACCCTATGAATGAAATTCCTTAAAAACCCTAGGAGGATTTGAATGAAACACCCTCAAAGGGGTGTCCATGAGGGGCTTTTGTTCCCAACATCTAACATGGGTATTTTTCCTCTTTCATATATATGTTTATACTTTATACACTTTTTTGCTTATTTGTTTAACATACAAGTATATAGGATTAATCTTCCAAAATATTTTAATGGATGTAGAATTCTACTATTCTTTTATGTGCTTCTATTTTTTTCCTATTTCTTCGTTTTCTTATCACAACAAGAAAATGCATACATAGAGATTGTGATTAATGAATATGTCAGAGGGCATGGAAAACGATATGATGGTTACAAAGGACAGATCTATTGCTACACATGCAGAGCAAGAGGGCATAATGTTAATTATTGTGCTGCTCTATGCTATATCAATAATTTTAGCCCAATCAATTCTTCAATTAGCAATCTTTCATCAATAATTAATATTTCCAATCATCAACAATAATTAAAGATAGAACAGTAAATGCAATGACAATAGGAAACAATCATTACATCAACAAGAGACACCAATTTGGTCAAAGACCGGGGAAAACTCCACAAGGAAAACCCTTCGAAATGCTTCTTCTATTAGATTGTCATAAAATGTTCAGCAAAGTACAATGAGCCCAAATTCACAAATAATAATTCAGGTCAAAGTTTGACTTGTCCAAGAGAACAACCAACCAAAATCCAAAATATCAGCCAATAGTCAAATCTGGTCAAAGTCAGTACTAGTCAAAGTCAATAGTAGTAGTCAATGGTCAACGGTCAACAGTGAATTGTCCTCCAAAATGACTCGATCGGTAGTAAAAAATTGTGGCCTGATTAGCTGGTCAAAATGCTCCAAAAGCAGTCCAAAAATTCTCATTTCCGGTCGAAATCAAAGTCAAAAGGTAGCTGAAAACCCTAGTTGCAAGTTTGAAGTCAACACAGTCAAAGTGGCCAAAAAATCTCGGTTTGTGTGCTCATCAATTTGGCCTTTCAAAACAGTTCAATAGTGCAAGTCAAAATGTGTCAAAACTAGGGTTGCAGGGGAGCCTTAATTTAGTAATTAAGAGAGAAGTGTGTTGATGATGTGTGCAAATGAATTTGAGGTAACCTTAATTTATAGGCATTGGAGGAGGGCTTAAATAGCCTCTAGGCCGACTAGACAATTTGTGCAACTGTGGGCTTCACTTCAAAAATCCACTTTCCCTTGTCCAAACCAAGTGCTTCAAAAGTAAAAATTGGTCCTCTCAAAAAGAGGAGTCTAGTCCCATAATTGGAATTTGTCACTGAGCAGCCAAATTAAAACTCCCTCTCAGCTAGGGAGAAATTCCAACTGCAACATGTAATCATCGTAAGTATCTTGTCATCATGTCATGTCCCATCTCTACTCAACTCTATCTGTTGAAACACTCTTGAATCTAAAGAAGAAGAATCATAGGGGAGCTTCAGCGACCACCCTCTATCCATTGGTGTTAATTTTGGGCAACTAGGTCCAAACTCCATGTTGCACTGCTCATATGATGATGATTATATTTTTGTTGGATTCCTCTATCATAGAGGTGCAAGATTGATTTAAAGATCATCTTGTTTGGATGAGCAAAACATATATTTTGATTTTATTTTCCACACATGTTCAAGGTCAGCCAGATTTGTAATGTACGCTCACAAGCCCAACAGATGTGTCCACACCCTCATTGATGGATATAAATTGGAGAGAGATGATGTCCATTTCATCATCAACTCATCACACATTCTTGTTGTGATCTGATTGGTTCATATAGCCTAGGAGAGGCTTCCCTACCTCACACGTGTGAATCTGAACCTGAAGAAGTTGTTGTCATTTTCAAACTGTTTTTAGGGTTTCTGGACAGCGTTGACTTTGGTTCAACTCTTGGATTTTGACTTCGATTTTTGGACAGAAATTAAAATTTCTTGAGGCCGCATTGGAGGGCATAGAAATCGAGGAGAAGCGTTGACTTTGACTACTGTCTGTTGACTGCAGCTTTGACTGTAGCATTGACTTTTGCATTGACCATTTTGGGTTGACTTTTTGGAGCTGTCTTTGAGGGGTGTGTGTGACACTTGGAGAAAGGCTGATTTGGTTGTTGGAGAAGTTGGTTTGACCAACTCAAGACTTTGCTGGCTAGGGCATCTTGTTGACTATTGTAACAAACATTTATCTATCCATTTGCTGGACAAGGAGAATTACAAATTTTGATACATTATTTGGCTTGTCTTTTGTTGATCTATTTTTATGTTCTATCAGCATTTTACTTTCAAGTTTATGTGATTTCTAAATCTAAATTGGGCCTTAAAGAAGATTGAAGTAAAACTGCATTTAAGCATAGAACATACCATGCTTATCTAAATTTAACATGATATCAGAGTTGAGGTGAAGACAAAGCCCAAGATAGTGTGAAAAGCAATCACTGAAGAAGTCTTATCAAGGATCAATGGCCTCCACATACAAGGGTTTCAAGTCTGATGATAAGTTGACTACATGCATTGAAGATGTCTTTGGATTTGGTTTTGGAAGCTCAAGATGTCATGGATTATGTGCAGGGGAAGATCCATGAGCCTCCATCAAATGCACCGGCTGCCACAAAGACGAAGTATAGAAAAGGGAAATCAAAGCAAAGATGATTATCAAGGATTCAATACATAAGCACTTGGTTGCTTACATCTTCGAGCTGGGCACATCTAAAGAGATGTATGATAAGTTGGTTAGAATGTTCAAGGCTAGCAATGCTAATCAAATTATTTTCTTCAATAACAAGTTGAAGAATATCAAGAAGGGAAAAGATGAATCCATCCAATCATATTTTATGAGGCTCACAGAAATCAGGAATGATCACCTTGCCATAGGAGAAGAAGTAGTTGATCGAGAGCTCGTCCCCATAGCTCTTGGAGGACTTCCCCGAGACTGGTGTGTATTTAATACTACGATTCTTAATAATAATGTGATTCCTGATTTTGATGAATCGCTGACAAGATGCACTCAAGAGGAGACAAGAATGATGGAGAGAGAACATCCCTCTAATGGAAATGGAGGTGACCCTACTACTTTCATCGCTCATGCAAAGAAGAAGAACCATGGTGGCCCGAGAAATCAAAACCATGGAAGAGCAAGGCCCAAAGGAAGGAAGGGAAGATGTTACACTTGTAACAAGACTGGTCATTATGCAAGAGAGTGCCCCAATAGAAGGGACTCTCCCAGGGATGATGACAACAACAACTTTAGGGGGAATGGCAATCAAAGAAACAATAGATTCAAAGGAAAGAGGAAGGCTCCCTCTGATCAAAGTGGAAATGGGCAACCTTTCAAGAGGTCAAGGAATTCCAGGTACAATGAGTCTAATGTTGTTGATAATAAGAAAAACGAATATATTCTTGTATATGCCCTCTCTGCTGCACCCTGGATGTCTGGTTGATTGATAGTGGTGCTTCAAAGCACCTCGTTGGTTATAAAGAAGCCCTCTGATTTGATTGAGAAGGATACTAATTTAGAAATTATCCTTGGAGATAATGCCACCTATCCCGTGAAAGGGACAGGGAACGTGACCCTTCATCTATCTCAAGGTCAAGTCCTCTGCTTACAAGATATGTTGTATGTCCCTGATTTGAAGAAGAACCTTTTGTCCATTTCGGCTATGGAAGACAAAGGATTCAAGGTGGCATTCATTGATGAAAAGGTACGCATCTGGAAGAAGAACTTCAAAGAAGCTCTTACTATTGGTTTTAGAGTTGATACACTCTATCAGGTTGAAGGAAGTCCGTTAGGGGCTATGTCATGTGATACAACTCTTCAAACCGAGCTATGGCACCGAAGGTTTGCACACCTTCATTACAAAGCCCTTCCTGAAGCCAGGAAGGTGGTGACAAGGATGCCTGAATTTAAAGATGATCAAGAAGGTATATGTCAGGGTTGTGCCGAAGGGAAGCATACAAGGGGACGATTCCCCTCAAGTGTCACAAAGACATCTGATATCTTGCAATTGATACATTCTTATCTATCTGGTATGTTGCCCATAACATCCTTGTGAGGATGTTCCTATTACATGACTTTTATAGATGACTTCTCTCACAAAACCTGGATATATTTCTTGAAGAAGAAGGACGAAGCATTCAAATGGTTTTGAACCTACAAGGCCTTGGTGGAAAATCAAACAGGGAAGAAAATCAAAATATTGAGGACCGAGTATGAGTCAAATGAATTCAATGACTTTTGCAGGGAAGCTGGCATTAAGAGGGAGACCACAACTATGTATACTCCTCAGCAAAATGGTGTTGCTAAAAGAAGGAACAGGACCATTGTGGAAGCTGCCCGTGCCATGCTATATGACCAAGGTCTTCCGAAGTTTCTATGGGCAGAAGCTGCGAACACTGTTGTGTATGTTCAAAATAGATGCTCGCATTTTGCTTTGGACTCCAAAACTCTCGAAGAAGTCTTCTCTAGTAAGAAGCTTGATGTCTCCCACCTTAGAGTTTTTGGAAGTCATGTTTATTTTCATATATCGAAAGAAAAGAGAAGCAAGCTGGATGCTTCTGGAAAGAAGGGAATGTTTGTGGGCTACAGTGAAACTTCGAAGGCATATAGAATCTATGTGTCTGGTCAAAGAGAAGTGGAGATATGCCACGATGTCACCTTCGATGAAGATGTTGCCCTCAAGAAAGTAAGAAATCTTCCTAGCTCAAAGGAAGACAAAGAAGAAGAAGAAGAAGAAGCAGGGAAGCAAGAAGAGTCGAAGGATGAACCTATGCTCAACATTAAAGGAGCAATGGATCCTATTGATCCACCTCCTTCAAATAAAAGGAGACCCTCATGGCTCAAGGACACTCTCGAAGATGCTAAGAGACATATTGCCCCAATAGGGACATTCTGTGAAAGCAAGAAGCCGAATAGGTACCAAGGGTACCTAGCAACCATGAGTACAATTGTACAATTTGAGCATGGATCATTTGAAGAAGCCATAAAGCATCAAGTTTGGAAGGATGCTATGCACGAAGAATATGAGTCCATTATGAAGAATGATGTCTGGGAAGTGGTCCCGAGACCAGAGGACAAATCTATTGTCACCTCGAAATGGCTCTTCAAGATCAAGCATGGAGTCGATGGAAGTGTTGAAAAGTACAAGGCAAGATTTGTTGCCCGAAGCTTCTCTCAAAAAGAAGGCATAGATTATGATGATATATTTGCACTTGTCGCCCGCTATACCACCATCTGATCTATCATTGAGTCTCAATCAAATGGATGTGAAGACTGCATTTCTACATGGTTCAATAAAGGGAGAGGTTTATGTAGAGCAACCTCTGGGGTTCGAAATCCAACATAGAGACTCATACGTATGCAAGTTGAAGAAATCCATCTATGGGTGAAGCCAGCCCCCAGGGCTTGGTATGAGTGGATGGATAGCTACTTGATGAAGTTGGCTTCACTCGAAGTGATGTTGATCCAAACTTTTACTTTAAGGTTGATAAAGAAAGGCCTCTCATTCTACTTCTCTATGGGGACGATCTCTTCTTGACATGTGTTGACCCTCTCATTCATCAATGTAAGAGGGAGCTAGCTTCCGAGTTTGAGATGAAAGACCTAGGACTAATGCATTATTTCCTAGGCTTGAAGGTCTGGCAAAGGCCAGGCAAGATTTGGTATGGTGGACTGTAAGTCTGTGTTGACACCGATGGAACTCAACTTTAAGAAGTTGTGTGGAAGTGTTGCTAGGCCCGAGCTAGGAAATCCCACCGAGTATCGACAACTCGTAGGGGCCTTGATGTTCATAGTGAACTCCCATCCTGACGTATGTTTTGCAGTGAAGAATTTGAGTCAACATATGGTTGAGCCTCATCACATTCATTGGAATTGGTCTAAGTCTGTTGAGATATCTTCGGCCACAATCAACCACATGGTGAGATACCTTTGTCGGAGTTTTGAGACTCCATGGATATGCGATGTCGATTGAGGTACAGCGATTAATTGGATCGTAAAGAGCTTGCATACGGATGTTGCTTCACCTTGAGTTTTGCTTCGATATTGTTGATGTCAAATATTTTGCGACCTTCCTCCGGTGATCAAACATGCTCTTACAAGTGATTTTAAGGTGTCGAGGTCCAATTTTGTCATTTTCAAAGAGTGTTCAAGCAAAATTTGGTCACTAGGCATTAGGTCTAAGGTTTGCTTTCATTCCTTCCAAAGCGGTCCAAATGTCGGTCCATGTCACCATTCAGCTGAGTGTACCATCATTCAGAGGGTTTTCATCATCATGTCAAGTTCCATTGGGTCATTTTACAGCTTGTTCATGCTTCAGTTGTGCCTAGGTAAGGTCCATTTCCCTCTCCTAGGGTTTTGGAGGTAATTTCTCTTAGATGGTCAAATCATTAGAAAAACTTGTATCCTGATGTTCATACACCTTCCCCTATCATTAATGTACCTTATTAAACACTTCCCATCACTGAGATCCCCCAAATTCCTCATTTTTGCACAAACCCTAGTTTCTTGCCACAACTTGGCAATTTTCTAGGCTAGGCATGTGTTTTGCCCTTTTGGACCCCTTCCCCTCACTCAATCTCTGATATTCAACTTTCCCCTGCTTCCTAACATCCCTCCCTACTTCCCAAAATTTCCCCAAGAATTTAGAAGCCCCTTATCCCCTTCGTTTCACTTCATTTCGAAAAAATCCCTTGTTCCACACATCGGGATAAGTTTCACTCAAATGCTATTTCAGAGAAATAAAAGATGAATTTTGGAAAACGGAGAGAGGTTTTTGTCCAAAACATCCCAAGGAGGAAAAACCTCTTTCAATTTTTACACAGGTATCATGGTTTTAGAGAAATGTCAAAAATACCGTTTCCTCAGGAGAATTGAATGCACCTCTGAAGTGACCTTGGGAAAATCAAGATTTCTCCTAGCATGGTTGGCTAAATGACTTGCTTGATGATTCAAAGGATAACTAGACAGAAATACCTTTCCAATGAGCTATCATGAGATCAATTTGTAGTTGAGGAAGACCTTCAAAAGTTGACTGCAACAGCGCTCTGCCTTGAGGCAGCCTCATTCTGCTCATTTTGACTAGTGTTGGGAGATTTGGTTTTTGACAGGGTAAATGAAATCCAAATTGCATAATTCCACTTGTGTTGGAAAGTAGACTCCAAGAGCTTTCCAACGACCTATCACACTCTCACTTTGGACACCGGGAAGGCCTCCAAAAGCTTCCTGCAAAATGCACTATGTGGCAAGAGGCATGCGACCCACTTGAAGTGGATGCGACCCACTTGAAATGGATGCGACCCACTTGAAGTGGTTGCGACCCACTTAAATCAGAACCCAGAAAATTCATTTTTTGCGCCCAGATTCGATTCTAATCGACTCCAAAAGCTTCCAAAAAGGTTTTAATCATTGGTCAATGGATTTTTAGCATGATTATGATATTATTGATGTTGGGCAATAAGCCATGCTTGGAGAGAATCCTACATTTACATGCACATTAATTCCTCAAGGGTTTTGAAAGTACATGGACAGTTTGTGAAGGTTTGAAAACTTTTGTGAATGATAGAGATGCTCATGCCCTAGCACGTTGTATACACGATCCTCACGCCCTCAGTTATCATCTTATCACTGTTGTTATGCCCTCTCATGTTTTTGCACAGTCTTATGTTGACTAGTATAAAGCCTCCATCACCATACCATTGATGTCATCATCATTCAATTGCTACTGTCATGTCCATTTGTTTCATATGGTTGTTTTCATGATATTCTTATTTCCCATTTGATGAAACATTGTCCTATGTTTGCTTCCTCCTTTGACATATTTTTGCCATCATCACAAAGTTGACCACACATTTGCATTTGGTACTCATTGTCAAACTTACTTGTGATCGAAACAGTGATAGTTATTATGCCATTAAAGCAGAGCCATCCTCATGATGATTTTGTTTTCCTTTTATACTTGGGTACATGTGTGACATTCATTGGGTTTTGAACATACATTAAAATTTTGCTTTCACTGCTCCTATATCAGCATCCATATTGCGAGAGAAAACTTGTTTTCAAAGCCCATGTCAGAGATGGATTCGGTTTATGAGCAAGGATATGAGCGAGAACGGTGACTCAGCAGTTGGGGTTGATGTCTTGAAGACCGAACATCGCAGTGCACCGATGGTGGTAACATATCGAGAGGGCCACGAGCTTTGTTTTGTGACATCCCACCGACGAGTACTATCTCCACCCGGGGTGGAAAGGGTCTCGTTGACTTCATCAGCAGCGCGAGTATTATCTCCACCAAGGGTGGAAGGGGTCTCGCCTTCTACATCAGTGCAGGTGCATTCACAGGATCAGGTTAGAAACAAAGACATGTTCGTCCTTGTAAACGGAACATTATTGGGCTGCCGCCAACATGCCGCAAAACGAGAATGAAGTTTACGAAGAGGAGGGTTGAGCGAAGCACCAAAAACGGCTTTGAAATCCCGCCGGATTTTGGCGAGGGAAATAATAGGCAGGCAAGATACATGATGGAGGGTCTTCACTCCAAATTTGAGCAAATTCGGAGAAATTTTTGTCATTTTGAAATTTTGGTCTCAAAAACAGGTTTTTCAGTTAAGCGGGTCTCGCACTCATATGCTCACTTTTTTTTGGGACACTTGCTGAAGGAAATCTTTGCATTTTTGGATTTGTCATGATAAGTTATGCATCCTCAGGCATTGCCGAAGCATTTCATCAGATTCTGGATGGTCAAAAAGCTCAAAAACACCATGAAAACCACCTTGCTGCCACCTTTTGCACCAGCAGGAAGTACTTCTGGGAGAATGAGGTTTTGGAGGGTCAAATGAGCTCCAAATTGGGAAATTCTACTTGGGTTGAATAGCTATTATCCAGAGCTTTCCAACAAGCTATCATGAGCTCAATTTGGATGCCGGGAAGTACTTCAAAATTGGGCTGAAAGGCATGCGACCCACTTGGCTCAGGGGTGCGACCCACTTAAATTTTTGGCTGAATTTTCAACTTCCAGCTCAGATTTTCGGCCAGTTTGGACCAGTTTTGCTTGTGGATGAAATTTTTGGGTTTTCATGATGTAAATTTATGTTTGGCATGTAACTTTGGTTCATTTTTACCTATTCTAGAAGATTCACTCTCAAAAAAGTGAAAATCATGTAAATGAATCAGTTTCCACTCTTTTAGAGGCAAGTTGTTAGCTGCCTAGATTTTAGTTCCTTGATTAGAATTTGGTTGAAACTGACCCCTGAAGGAGGAATTAGACCCCTAGAGGTGTGGGAAGGGGTTAGGATGATCTATATGATGTAATTTCTCAATCATTTTCAGAGGTTGGAGAAGTTGGACTCTTGGGAGACTTTTGGCACCATTGTACATATTTTTTCATATTTTGGCTAAGGAAAGATCAGAGGTTTTGCGGCACTTGTTGGGATCCTTGTGGTGTTTTGTTCTTGATGGTGTTTTCTCTCTGTTTACTGTAAGTTCTTCATGTTTAATGTATGCCATTCCTTTCATATTCTTCTGAACTAAATTGAATGAGTAGATGAGGTTGAATCCATTGTTTACCATGCTCTGCCTTTGAATTCATTTAGTTCTATATGTTTTCGACTGTTTGGAGAGGATCCAAGTTCTTCTTTGCCCTCTTCAGCTCCTCGTCGGTCTAATCTGTCCGTATATCCAATCAAAAGCATCGAGACAATCACCTACCTCGCCCCAACTCGAAATCTGCAAAGGTCTGACCTTATCCCCGGACCCAAAATTTGTTTTCCCATTTCTCCAACGAAAACCCAAAAATCAAAAATCAAACATACCTATCTCTTTACTAGCCTAAAATCAGTTCCCTTTTAAAGTCATCTCGCACCCTATTGCTCATTTTATCGAGATTGACGGAGAGAGCCCTCTCCTGTCCTCGTAGGGCTAGCTACGAGGCTGAGCGTGGTTTGATGTGGCCTTGAGTTTTATCTCATTTCAGCCTGAGGTAGATTCGAGCGCTAACATAGTGGCGAACATACTGGGGAAGAAAATGGTTTGCTTGTTAAGTGTTGATTGATTGCAGCTACAGACGGATGCGAAGTCACGCCCGGTGGCTTTCGGCCCACATTGCTCTGCGAGTGCATGGTAGATAAACGTAGCCGGTGTCGATCTCTGGATGGATTGGCTTGTAATCGCCCAACACTTAACTTATAATGCCCGATTACATGTCATAAGTTCAGATCTGATGGTTGATGGTGGACAACGATCAGACATAAGAAGGCTGAAATCATTCACCTGGTGACTCCAATTCAAAGTCTGGAGGACTGACTTTTTCTCTGAGAAAATGGAAGGATCTTACACAAAGTTCAGGTATCTAAAGTGGAATGGTATTCAAGATCTAATCTACTTTCTTGTAAATTACTTATTTGCTGTCCTTGAAGTTGTCCTGAAAGTTTTTCAAAATTTGTTGTATGAGAAAGGTGATCAAAATCTTCGCTCGACCCATTCAAAAAGTGTAAATGCCGAGTTTCCCTTTGATCCTGGTCTCCTTACTTTTCCCACATATTATGATGACTCTCTTCAGAGTGATGAGCCAGAAAATCAAGCGAATCCCGCAGCTCTTGTACATACCCCTATACCTTGTAAAATTCCAGATCGGTACAAACCTCTTGTTTTACCTTTTGTTCTTCATGCTTTTCCTGCAAATTATGACCTATATCTACCAAGATTTGATGGTGAAGGTAACAATGTCAACGCTGAGCAACATGTGCAGAATGTTGAGACTTTTCTAGATCTTTTTGAAGTTGATGATGAAGATGTTAGTATTAGGCTTTTTTCTCTTTCTTTGCAAGGCCAAGTGAAGAGTTGGTTCAAAGCCCTGCCTGATGCGAGCATCACAGATTTCCAGCAGTTTGTCAAAGTTTTCCTTGACAGGTGGATGATCGGACAGAACTTTTTGTTGATTATAGAGGAGTATAACCAGCTGAAAAGACTGCCAGGTGAGACAGTACAACAATTTTCTGCTAGATTTAACCAAGTTTATTATTCGATGCCAGTTGATATAAGACCTTCTCCTAGATCTGCTCTCTTGCACTACCCGAGTGCCTTTGATCCAGAAATGGAGTTTCAGCTGAGAGAAAAGAATATTGCAACACTTCACGAGATGCAGAACAAGGCAGTGAATGTAGAGGCTCATTTGCTAATCTTGAGGGCAAGGTTGAAGGAAGAAGAAAAGAAGAATGTTTCAGAGCAGCTGACACCTTCAGAGGAAAAGCTTGATCTTTTCGTAAATGCAGTAGAAGAGATGGTGCGGAAAATGACTGAAAAAAATGAAAATGACATTCAAGAACAAGTTGCTGATCCAAAACATTTTGTTTCTGATCCCAGTTGTCATAGTGATTGTTTTATAGATCATTGTGAAGAAGAGAGAGTTGTTGATATGATGTGTATGTTTGATGATGTGTTTTATACCGATGAATTGCCTCAGTTTGATCAGTATGATGATGATTATGTTCTCCAAACAGAAGCTAATCTTGCAGACAAATCAGTAGCTAGTTTGTGCGAGGAGGAAGTTCACTTTCAGCAGCTCGAGTACAGTGATCAACCAATGCATATCAGCTATGGCAATGATGAGGAAAGTGCAGAAAATTTTGATGTAAGTGAAGGATCTTTACCTTTTTGTTTTGATTCGTTTCAGTTCATTAGAGATAACTTCCATGCAATCAGAAATCAAACGTCAACAAGTCTTGATCTGGATCGTCTTGAGGGCAACGAAAACTTCTCATATTCAGACTTGCAGCCCCCAAAAGTCATTGATTTTCAAGTTGCAGCTGAAGACTTGGAAGTGGGCACACATGATTTAATGATTCAAGGTGACTCCATACCTTTCTGTTTTGAATCATTTCAGCTTTTGAAAGATAAATTGCATAGTAAATCTTCAGATGAGCAGCTTGTAGCATCAGATTTGCAGCCATCCAATGCAATTGAAGGTCAGATTACAGATGAAGTTGTGGAAGATGAAATACATTATTTGATGATGCAGGAAAATTCTATACCCTTTTGTTTCGAATCATTTCAGTTTATAAGGCAGAATTTTCGTAATATATCTCAAGGAAAAGAGGAACAGCCAGTAGGATGTCATACAATTTCAAGGGATACAGTGCAGCAGTCTTCTCAAGTTTTTGATGATCCTATTGCTCGTGTGTTGGATGATGTTTGTTATAAAAATTCTGCTCCATTAGCTAACCATGTGCCTGAAAAGAATGTTGATGATAATCTTATTCAAAGGTCACCTTCATTGTCTTGTTTAACAGATTGTTCATTGCATAGCACATGTCAAGATTTCCATTCATATGAGGAGATTGATGAAGGAGACTTTTGTTCTGTCTGGAATCAGCAACAGAGTTTGATTTTTCATGAATTTCAGGATCCTTTTGATAGCTTGCTGCAATCACCAAAGAAAAGCACCGCAGATGTGAGGAAAAGTTTAAGATCAAGGTATGGAGATTATCTGGACCAGAGCTATGTTTATGAAGATCCTTTCGCAGTATTCTTGCAGTCATCCAGTCAATTTGTGCTTTGCAAGTTTATCAGCAGTCCACTTGGTTCAAAGTTTCCATGGGAGTTGCCTTTCAGTAGTTCTTTCTTGTTGTTCACAAGTGAGCACTTGCGGAGAAATCAAACAGCAGTCGGAATGCTTACATGGTTGCATTGGCTGTTCCATTACAGTTGATCGGGTGGTGTAAAGCACAATTAGAGTAGGTTGTATTGAATAAGCTCTACTTTGAGCATATTTCCAGTTTGTCGGTTGTGTTTAAGTATCGAGTTAGTTTTTAGTTGAGTGAGATTCAATTTGTGTCGTCAAGTCATCGGTTTTCAGTCATGCATTTCAGTTTGAGTTTTTGATTCCATGGCCCAATGGATAAGGCACTGGTCTGCTCTCCCAAAGATCTGCCATTCTTGGCACCTCCAAGGAGCTACCATCCCCATTGGAGCCAATGTTAGTGTCAGCCTTTGCAGCCTTCCTCCAGTGATCAAACATGCTCTTACAAAGTGATTTTAAGATGTCAAGGTCAAATTTTGTCATTTCAATGAGTCTTCAAGCAAAATTTGGTCACTGGGCATTAGGTCTAGGGTTTGCTTTTACTCTTGTCAAAGTTATCCAAATGTCAGTCCACGTCACCATTCAGCTGAGTGTACCATCATTTAGAGGGTTTTCATCATCATGTCAGGTTCCAAAGAGTCATTTTACACCTTGTTCATGCTTCAGTTGTGCCTAGGTAAGGTCCATTTCCCTCTCCTAGGGTTTTGGAGGTAATTTCTCTTGGATGGTCAAATCATCGAAAAAACTTGTATCCTGATGTTCACACACCTTCCCCTATCCTTAATATACCTTATTAAACACTTCCCATCACTGAGATTCCCCAAATTCCTCATTTTTGCACAAACCCTAGTTTCTTGCCACAACTTGGCAATTTTCTAGGCTAGGCCTGTGTTTTGCCCTTTTGGACCCCTTCCCCTCACTCAATCTCTGAGATTCCACTTTCCCCTACTTCCTAACATCCCTCCCTATTTCCCAAAATTTCCCCAAGAATTTAGAAGCCCCTTATCCCCTTCATTTCGCTTCATTTCGACAAAATTCCTTGTTTCACACATCGGGATAAGTTTCACTCAAAAGATGTTTCAGAGCAATAAAAGATGAATTTTGGAAAACTGAGAGAGGTTTTTGTCCAAAACATCCCAAGGAAGAAAAACCTCCTTCACTTTTTACACAGGTATAATGGTTTTGGAGAAATGTCAAAAATACCGTTGCCTCAGGAGAATTGAATGCACCTCTGAAGTGACCTTGGGAAAATCAAGTTTTCGGCTAGCATGTTTGGCCAATTGACTTGCATGATGAGTCAAATGATAACTAGACACAAAGATCTTTCCAATGAGCTATCATGAGCTCAATTTGGAGTTGAGTAAGACCTTCAACAGTTGACTTCAACAGCGCTCTTCCTTGAGACAGCCTCATTCTGCTCATTTTGACTAGTGTTGGGAGATTTGGTTTTTGACAGGGTAAATGAAATCCAAATTGTATAATTCCACTTGTGTTGGAAAGTAGACTCCAAGAGATTTCCAACGACCTATCACACGCCCGATTTGGACTTCGGGAAGGCCTCCAAAAGCTTCCTGCAAAATGAACTATGTGGCAAGAGGCATGCGATCCACTTGAAGTGGATGCGACCCACTTGAAGTGGTTGCGACCCACTTAAATCAGAACCCAGAAAATTCATTTTTTGCGCCCAGATTCGATTCTAATCGACTCCAAAAGCTTCCAAACAGGTTTTAATCATTGTTCAATGGATTTTTAGCATTATTATGATATTATTGATGTTGGGCAATAAGCCATGCTTGGAGAGAATCCTACATTTACATGCACATTAATTCCTCAAGGGTTTTGAAAATATATGGACAGTTTGTGAAGGTTTGAAAAATTTTGTGAATGATAGAGATGCTCATGCCCTAGCACGTTGTATACACAATCCTCACGCCCTCAGTTATCATCTTATCACTGCTATTATGCTCTCTCATATTGTTGCACAGTTTTATGTTGACTAGTACAAAGCCTCTTTCAATTACGTACTAATCGATGTATCCATCAGTCCACCAGTACCATGGGTAGTTGTTTTTTATGGTCGTTATTTCATGATTATCTTATTCCCATGTTGATGAAACACTGCCCCATTTAATAAAACTCCTTTGACGTATTTTGGCCATCATCAGCAAAGTTGACCATGACATTACCTATACTCATTGTCAAACTTACTTGTGATCGAAACAGTGATAGTTATTATGCCATTAAAGCAGAGCCATCCTCATGATGATTTTGTTTTCCTTTGATACTTGGGTACATGTGTGACATTGATTGGGTTTTGAGCATACATTGAAATTTTGACTTCACTACACCTATATGAGCATCCATATTGCAAATATCTTGTTCAAAGCCATATCAGAGACGGATTCAGTTTATGAGCAAGGATATGAGCAGGACAGTGACTCAACCGTTGAGGTTGATGTACTGAGATGGAGCATAGCAGTGCGCCAGTAGTGGTAACATATCAGAGAGGCCACAGAGCTTTGTTTGCAGCATCACGACGAGTACTATCTCCACAGGGGGTGGAAGGGGTCTCGTTGACTTCATCAGCAGCGCGAGTACTATCTCCACATGGCGTGGAAGGGGTCTCGCCTTCTTCATCAGCGTAGGTACATTCACAGGATCATGATAGAGACAAAGACATGCTTCGTCACATGAAAGGACATTATTGGGCTCGCATGCATGTCTGCAAAGCGAGAATGAAGATCATGAAGAGGAGGTTGCGCGAAGCACTAAAATGGCGGAAAAAGCCTGATCCACTCTGGATTTTGGCCGAGGCTTCGTTGGCTGGGCAAGATACATGATGGAGGGTCTTCACTCCGAATTTGAGCAAATTCGGAGAAATTTTTGTCATTTTGAAATTTTTGGTCTCAAAAACAGGTTTTTCAGTTAAGCGGGTCGCGCACTCATATGCTCACTTTTTTTTGGGACACTTGCTGAAGGAAATATTTGCATTTTTGGATTTGTCATGATAAGTTATGCATCCTCAGGCATTGTCGAAGCATTTCATCAGATTCTGGATGGTCAAAAAGCTCAAAAACACCATGAAAACCACCTTGCTGCCACCTTTTGCACCAGCAGGAAGTACTTCTGGTAGAATGAGGTTTTGGAGGTTCAAATGAGCTCCAAATTGGGAAATTCCGCTTGGGTTGGATAGCCAACATCCAAGGCTTTCCAACGAGCTATCATGAGCTCAATTTGGATGCCGGGAAGTACTTCAAAATTGGGCTGAAAGGCACGCGACCCACTTGGCTCAGGGGTGCGACCCACTTAAATTTTTGGCTGAATTTTCAACTTCCAGCTCAGATTTTCGGCCAGTTTGGACCAGTTTTGCTTGTGGATGAAATTTTTGGGTTTTTATGATGTAAATTGATGGTTGGCATGTAACTTTGGCTTATTTTTATCTATTCTAGAATATTCACTCTTAAAAAAGTGAAAATCATGTAAATGAATCAGTTTCCACTCTTTTAGAGGCAAGTTGTTAGCTGCCTAAATTTTAGTTCCTTGATTAGAATTTGGTTGAAACTGACCCCTGAAGGAGGAATTCGACCCCTAGAGGTGTGGGAAGGGGTTAGGATGATCTATATGATGTAATTTCTCAATCATTTTCAGGGGTTGGAGAGGTTGGACTCTTGGGAGACTTTTGGCACCATTGTACATATTTTTTTCATATTTTGGCTAAGGAAAGATCAGAGGTTTTGCGGCACTTGTTGGGATCCTTGTGGTGTTTTGTTCTTGATGGTGTTTTCTCTCTGTTTACTGTAAGTTCTTCATGTTTAATGTATGCCATTCCTTTCATATGCTTCTGAACTAAATTGATTGAGTAGATGAGGTTGAATCCATTGTTTACCGTGCTCTGCCTTTGAATTCATTTAGTTCTATATGTTTTCGACTGTTTGGAGAGGATCCAAGTTCTTCTTTGCCCTCTTCAGCTCCTCGTCGGTCTAATCTGTCCGTATATCCAATCAAAAGTATCAAGACAATCACCTACCTCGCCCCAACTCGAAATCTGCAAAGGTCTGACCTTATCCCCGGACCCAAAATTTGTTTTTCCCATTTCTCCAACGAAAACCCAAAAATCAAAAATCAAACATACCTATCTCTTTACTAGCCTAAAATCAGTTCCCTTTTAAAGTCATCTCGCACCCTATTGTTCATTTTATCGAGATCGACGGAGAGAGCCCTCTCTTGCCCTCGTAGGGCTAGCTACGAGGCTAAGCGTGGTTTGATGTAGCCTTGAGTTTTATCTCATTTCAGCCTGAGGTAGATTTGAGCTTAAGTATATCTTGGATGAGCAGGAAGCAGAAATCGATGGCTTTGAGCACCGTTGAGATCGAATACATTGTAGCGAGTATGGCCTGTTGTGAAGTTGTTTAGTTGAGAAAGCTCTTCAGTGAGTTGTTTGGACATGTGCTAGATACCACAGTTATCCTTTGTGATAACCAGAGTCGGTTTCATCTTTTTGAGAATCCCGTGTTCCACGATCGATCCAAGCATATTAATATTAGTTACCACTTTATCCGGGATATGGTACAACAAGGCGCCGTAAGGCTCGATCACATAGGAACTGATGAGCAGGTCGCAGATATTCTCATGAAGCCCTTGGGGAAGGTCAAGTTCCTAACCTTCAGTGAGAAGCTTGGAATCGTGGAAAGACCCTACTGTGAGGGTCCTGCTTGAGTTGGACAATGAGCTCTAGGAGCTCCAAGGGGCTTGGGGATAGCTTCTTGGAGCTATAAGCACACACGAGGCTAGGCTCGCCGAACCTTGTTGTGCTTTTTCCCCACCGCTATGATGTTGAGTTGGTTCACCCTCTATCTTATCTATGCCCCGCATGCATCCTACCCATGGAGTTTCGGACTCATGGGAAGTACCTATCATTTGGCTAATGAGGTGGGAAATGTAGATAGAGACCAATAGCAAGACCGATGGACGCCTCAGAGATTTCCGTATTCTCTATGTCTAGGATGGGTTGCGTCCAACACCTTGATCTGGGATCAAGTCTGATGAGGTTCTTACCTCTAAACTGACTTCGAGTTAGTATGTAACTCTTTTGAGTCTATTGAGGTTTTACCCTCTAGGGTGACTTTGGGTCAGCGGAGTGTGATGTCTTTGTGACTCACTCTCATTTGTTTGCCCTTTGAGCCGGCAAAGCATGTTACAGCAGGATGACGCAGGATTTCTGGATGATGATGATGATGGTACACGATGGTACTAATGACAGGATGGCATAGGTGGACAGATGGAGTTCTCCCTAGTTGAGAGGGAGTGTTAATTTTGGGAAACTAGGTCCACAATCCATGTTTCACTGCTCATATGATGATGATTATATTTTTGTTGGATTCCTCTTTCAAAGAGGTGAAAGATTGATCTAAAGATCATCTTGTTTGGATGAGCAGAACATATATTTTGATTTTATTTTCCACACATGTGCAAGGTCGACCAGATTTGTAATGTAGGCTCACAAGCCCAACAGATGTGTCACACACCCTCATTGATGGATATAAATTGGAGAGAGATGATGTCCATTTCATCATCAACTCATCACACACGTTCTTCTTGTGATTTGATTGGTTTGTATAGCCTAGGAGAGGCTTCCCTCCCTCACACGTGTGAAACTGAACCTGAAGAAGTTGTTGTCATTTTCGGACTATTTTTAGGGTTTCTGGACAGCGTTGACCAGTGTTGACTTTGGGTCAACTCTTGGACTTTGACTTCGATTTTTGGACAAAAATTCTGATTTCTTGAGACCGCATTAGAGGGCACAGAAATCAAGGAGAAGCGTTGACTTTGACTGTTGTCTATTGACTACAGCGTTGATTTTTGTGTTGACTAGTTTGGTTTACTTGTGTTGACTTTTTTGGAGCTGTCTTTGAGGGGTGTGTGTGACACTTGGAGAAAGGTTGATCTGGTTGTTGGAGAAGTTGGTTTGACCAACTCAAGACTTTGTTGGCTAGGGCATGATGTTGACTGTTGTAACAAACATTTATCTATCCATTTGTTGGACAAGGAGAATTACAAATTTCGATACATTATTTGGCTTGTCTTCTGTTGATGTATTTTTATGTTCTATCAGCATTTTACTTTCAAGTTTATGTGATTGCTAAATCTGAATTGGGCCTTAAAGAAGATTGAAGTAAAACTGCATTTAAGCATAGAACATACCATGGTTATCTAAAGTTAACAATTGGGGAGCCACTGCTACCACCTGGAATAATTGCCAGCAGGGAGCCAATGTTACTACTCGGGAATCCCTGCCAGCGGGGAGCCAATGCTACAACCGGAGAAACCTCTGCCAGCGGGGAGCCAATGCTACAACCCGGGAAACCTTTGCTAGTGGGGAGCTAATGGTATGAACCAAGAAACCTCCAGCGTGAAGCCAATGCTACGACCCTGAAAACATCTGCCAGCGGGGAGCCAATGCTATGACCCAAGAAAGCTACAGACAATTGGAGGGATGACACTTACCCTATAAGGTAAGGATCACTCATATCCCACTACCTGGGGATAATAAGAGGGATACCACTTACCATAAATGGTAAGGATTGCGCCTATCCTATTATTTGTTGATCTTCCCAACTTGACCCTCAAGAGTCAATGGTATAACACCTGCATCTCTAGCTTGAGCGCGATGCCACTTACCATAAACGGTAAGGATCGCGCCTAACTTAAGCAGCCAGCATCCATTGGCCAGGTGGGTGGGAAAGACAGATGCCAACTGGGGTATACTCTGGCAAATCCAAAGGTCCCTCAACCCCAGGAGCTCTAAGGCTCAATTCCTCACCCTGGGAGCTCAAACAGGGGGGAAGAGCATAGTTCAATGTCCTCGATCAGCCTAGACCCTTACTCACGAGGGTCACATCCATCAATCCATGTTGCTTTATGTCTACAATTTGCTCATCAATCAAAGTATGAGGGAGTCTCTCGGCCCAATCATCACCGGTGTATCCATATAGTCTATAATCCTTCTTACACTTGATCATCGAAGGCTCATTATCTGTCAGGAATATAAAACCAGAATCAAAGTCATACCTTCGACCAATTTGAAGTGGCGGATCAGATTGGCACTGCTTCTTGTGAATCCAAGCTTTGTCAGTTAACTATCAATACGAGCATACCAAGCTCAGGGAGCTTACTTCACACCACATAGTACTTTCTTTAATCTGCAAATGTGAGTCTTCCTGTCCTATACATTAAACTCCTGAGGCTGCACAACACATGCTTCTTCCTTAAATCCTAAGTTACCGGATCCGGCTGCCCATGGTCCAGGATCCACACATCCATGTCTCTGATCCAGATCCGGATCCGCCAAGATCCGTCAAAAAAACGTCACGTGGCATTTATTTGTTAGCTGGAAACTGCTCAGAAAAAAAGAAACAGATCCCGCACAGGTGAAACGGATCCCGCACATCATAAACTGGAATTGAAGTTTATCTAATTTGAAGTTTATTTAGTTTTGAAGTTTACCGTATTTAATCTTCAAGTTAGATTTAGCCGCAGCGGATTCTTTTGATGTCGCTGATTGTCTTGGCATCGAGAATACGCACAGTGAATAAACTTCAGAAACCGGATTTGAAGTTTATTCAATTGAAGTTTATCTAACTTGAAGATTGATTGTTTTGTTGTAGCTAACTGTCTCCGCATCGAGAATACGAACAATGAATACACTTCAGAAACTGGATTTGAAGTTTTTCTAACTTGAAGATTAAATACCGTAAACCTAACTTGAAATCCGTCACAGCGAAATCTTGAAGTTCGAAGATTTGATAACGCAGATTTGATAGTTTTTTAATTTGAATCTAGTTAAAATAATTTTAGAAATAATTTATACAATATATAATGTTTATATATTCTAAAAAGATAATATATTATTATTATTATTTTAGAATTTAATAAAATTTTATAGTTTTTTAATTTTGTATATTTTAACTCTAACCCCTGCCGATAACCTTCCAAATGACGTGCAACCTCTGATATCAACAATTTGAGTCGTAATGATGAGGGAGCTGGACAATTGGATTCTCGTGCTTCTTTTTTTCACATAAATTCTTTTTCACTTTCGTGGATTAAAATTATCAAGTTAGAAAGGGAATCTTCTTAAAGGCAGTGACATAGCGACATTAGTGTTGTATTTGTCTTTTTTCTGTAGTATGTAGTAGCTCATGCTTGCATCAATGACATTATTATTTTTTTTGAAGTTAATTTAAGTTTTATAGTTTTTTAATTTCGTAAATAATTTAAACAATATATAATCTTCGTATATTTTAAAAAGATAAATCATAATATACTACTATTATTTTGAATTTAATTAAATTTTATAAATAGAAAGATATAATATATTATTATTAGTTTTAATTAAATTATATCTATATATATATATTAAAAACTTAATATATGAATATTAAATTAGATTAAATTTTATAATATACTATTATTATTTTGAATTTAATTAAATTTTATATATAGAAAGATATAATAAATTATTATTGGTTTTAATTAAATTATATTTTAAAAAGATAAATCATAATATACTATTATTATTTTGAATTTAATTAAAATTTATAAATAGAAAGATATAATATATTATTATTAGTTTTAATTAAATTATATATATATAAATTACAAATATTAGAAACTCAATATATGAATATTAAATTAGATTAAATTTTATAATATACTATTATTATTTTGAATTTAATTAAATTATATATATATATATAGATTACAAATATTAAAAACTTAATATATGAATATTAAATTTAAGTAAATTATATATATATATATATATATTCGAATTTAATGACTAACCTATTTGAATTTGAATCGAACTTAATAGTTGTCGAACACAAACCATGTGACATAGCCTTGGAGTGTTTTTTTAAATTTAAAAAAATATTATTATAATTTATTTTTTTTGTACTTGACGTATCCTTGCCGTATCCGGATCCTGGATTTTCAAAAACTAGCGGATCCGTATCCGTATCCAAATCCTGATAACTTAGCTTAAATCTTTCAATGCTTCCATCTTCTTCACTCTTCATCTTGCATAGCCATTTTGAAGTTGCACCATCCCATGCATCATCCTTCATAATTGGTTCTTTGGCCATAGTATCCTTCCAAACTTGTTCTCTCATCGCTACTTCATTATGTTCGGAATTATCATCGGTTTTGATCCTGCTAGAGGGGGGTGGTCCCCTTGACTTATTTTTATTTCAGTGCCATAGCTCCCTTTGATGATTGGTGTCATGGACCATTGCTAGAAGAGGTCTTCTAGTGACTCTATATAGTCCTCCCACTCTATATCCCAAGATAAAGGAATTTTTCATTTGAAATCCCTTCGGCTAGGAGAGGACCTTTCCATTAATGAAGGTTATTCTCATTCCTTTGTCTTCCAACGCAGAAATAGATATCAGATTCTTCTTTAGTTATGGAAGATACATCACTACATGAAGAATAATAGATTTTCCACAGTCCAAATCAAATTTGACAGTACCAAAGCCCTTCATTGGATATGTAGTGTTGTCCCTAAGAATAACCTTCAAACTCGTCTCCCTCTCAACCAGATTAGAGAGGACATCCTTATACCTAGAGAAGTGTCTAGAAGCCCCACTATCCACCAGCTAGCTATTGTACGAATCTAGAGGAGAAGAACTAAAAAGCACTGAAATAAGAATGAATTCAGATTGACTAGTAGCTATGTTACTTTCGTACCTAGAGTTTCTTGACTTCTTTTGAGGACGAGGACTTTCTTCACGATCGTCTACAGTATCTCTTCTTCTTTGATCATCTCTCCCTCTTCTATCATCTCGCCTTCTTTTAACATCACTTCTTCCATCATTGCTTCTTTTATCGTTGTACCTATTTTTGTTGTATCTTTGATCGAATCTTGGAGCATCTTTCTTTCTTGGACAGTCTTGGGCATAGTCACCACGCTTGTGACAGTTGTAACCTTAAATATCCCTTGATCTTCTAGTAGAGTCTTTTCACTTGGGAGAAGTCCTATTCGAACCAGATGTCCTTCCTTTTCCCTTTTTCCTCTTATCACGAGTAACAAATGCAGTGGGTTCTTCTTCTCCATGCTTATGAATTCTCCCTCTTGAGCTCATCCCAGATTCTTCTTGAGTGAGCTTTCCAACAAGTTCAACAAATGACGGAAAAACATTGTTATTGCTTACGATGGTAATGAAGGTTTCCCAAACAGGAGGGAGACCGTAAAGTTTTGTAGATGTTCTATGCTAGTAGCAATTTCACTTTTATTTTAGCAATCATACAAGTAGTTAAGCAAAATGCAGATAGAACATATAAGAAGATCTTACAGAAGACAAATCAGAAACAGGAAAAATGTGTATGTTCGTTTCGGCGGTCAACAGGATGCCGGCCGGTCATGAACCTTGTTGGTCAAAAAACCCAGTTAACTAGCCCACTTCGCAGCTTTTCCTAGTCAAACCGGTGTTGACCAGTTGGTTAAGGGCGGAACCTACCAGTTTAGTAATAAACTAGTCGGTTTTGTCTTTAACCAACCAGTCAGTTGCCACCTACACAAAGGTACCCACGCATAGTCTTTTGGGGGGTTTAGAGTTGTTTTGGAGGGAAGAGGAGGGTTGTTTCCATCCAAAAACACCCTCCCCAATCCTTTCTAAGTAGGGGCAACCTCTCATTTGTCTCACACCATCTCATTTGGAGCTTTTGTGAGTTTGATTGAGAGCCTGGAGAGTGTTGAGTTTTTGCTGGAGCAGTGATCTTGGAGGCTTGGAGTTGGAGTTGGAGCTATTTTGGAGATAGTTTGGAGTTGTCAGTAGAGTTGGCATCTTCAAGAGGAGGGTAAGGAAGCTAGTTTGCATTTCCAGGTAAGGATTTTCACTTGGAAAATCCCTCATTTCACTGTTGTCCATGTATTAATTTTTTTATGTGTTTAGCTATGCTACTGCTATCAAATATCTAGTCCTATGCTATCAAATTTTGTATGTTTCAACGTGCATTTTGTTTCCTAAATTTAGCCTTGGTTTTCCATTTATCTTAGCTGCAATTTTTTTGAAATGGCAGATTTATTTCCAAATTTTATTTATTTCAAGTCAAGATGGCTCCAAAAGCCAAGGACAGTGCATGGGCCCATTGTGATGTGGTTGATGGAAAGATGATATGCAAATTTTGTGAAAAATCTATTGGAGGTGGGGGTATTCTTAGATTGAAACAACACTTGGCTGGGATAAGAGGCCAACTAAAGCCATGTGATGCACCTAATGAAGTGATAGGTCCTGTTAGGGCAGAATACCTTGCCAAGTTTAAAAAGTTTGAGGAGACTAAGGCTAGGGAGAAGGCCATCCAAGATGAAATTGTAAGGAAGAGGGAATTAATAAAAGTCATGAAAGAGAATGTGTATGATGATTATGAGATTCAAGACTCCACTTCTATCCCTTCCACCAATGACCCCTTTCACTAGGTTCCTCCTCTTGGCCAAAAATCAAAACCAACAAAGACACCCAACATCCAGAGTTATTTCTCATCCATTGTTAATCCCACAGCCACTTCCTCCCAGCCAAGTTGTCAACCCTTACATATTTTTGGAAAAAGACATTTTATTGTTTTTATAAGTTTATAGGTGTCCCTCAAGCTTTGGAGGGAGCCCTCAACAACTCCCAGAGTAAGTATCTCATTTTCCTTTCAGTTTTTGGTTTCATGTACTTATTTAAGTTTTGAATATATTAATACTAATCACCTTTCTCCCTCTCTTGTCTTGATTAGGAAAACATTTGCTATATTCTCAAGAAGTATGAATGAGGACCTCTCAAGACAAAGTTTGTCAAGAAACAAAGGTATGCTTTAAAACATTGTTTTCTTTATATTAAAGGTTTATTCATTTGACAGTCTATTACTAACACTTTTACATCTAGCTATATTGAATCATAATGATTCTTGTTCTAGGTGATTCATCACTTGTAAATCTACCCACCCCACTCATATTCTTAACTTATTTTGTAGAACCTTGGACAAATTCTAGAAAACTGTAGCGACCACTAGTCGTATACGCAACTGAAATATTAAAATACTTCGTAGACAAAGACATCCATTATAGGATAGAAATTGTAAATTGTATATTACATAAAAGAGTTGATGATAGGATGATTAAAAATGAGAATGAGGGTATGCTTATATACCCTAGGCACGTGCCCTTTCACGAATGGCTATGTCTCTAAGACATGCCTCTTCATCACTAACTAATTAATCATTAGTTAATGACTTATTATTTATTACTACATTTACATTTATATTTATATTTATTATTAGTTTATTATTAATTATATTCATAACATAGCCTCTCCCTTCAAGAAGCTTTGTCCTCAACGCTTACTTAAGAACATCTTCTCATCTCTGTACTTTCATCTTCATCGATACAAGATGATATGATACTTTGAGTGATAGACAAAATTGTTGTACTGAGAACGGATCAGACCATCCTAGATTGATCTTCTGTGGAATCGAATTTTGTGATGAATAGTTATCGGATGACTAGATACTACAAGCTTCAATATCCCCAGGAACATGAATTTTTTGTTTATTTTCTAAGTGATACTGGTACGCAGCTTGATTAGAAAGTTTGTTCTTGTGATTTGGATGTCGATACATAGCCCCTTTGGTTTGGTTTTCCCTTATCATGTTAGTGGTTGATTCTTGATTTCCTCCAGGCGTTGTTGTTGTTGAGTGGGCGACTGAATCATCAGTTGAGATGTCCAACGTTTGAACTACAGCTTTTGCATATGTTTTAACTTCTCTAGATTATTCTTCTTCCTTACTTGTGATATTGATTGGATCAATATTAATCCCTTTGTCTTCAACTTGAACTGAAACGACTAACGACGTCAATACTTCACTTTGAAGTTGTTCTAGCTTGTCATTCAGCGATTTCTTGTCATTTTTAAGTTTCTTTATTTGTGTAAGTAAGTTTTCATTATGATTCCTTAAACGTACAACTTCATCTTTTTTTGAATTGTTGATTTTATTCTTAGTAGCTTCATCATCTTTCAAACTTTTGACTTGTTCTAATAATGTTTAATTAAGGCTCTTAAAACGTACATTTTCTTCTTTTTGTTCTAATAAACACTTCTTGAGTTCCTTCTTTAATGCTTTAGCTTTCTTGACTTGTTCGAGTAGTTTTTCTTGGTGATCTCTGAAGCACAAAACTTCTTTGTCTTTGTTGGAGATGACTTCTTCAAGCTCTTTTTGCTTCCTTGATATAATTTTTTTTGTTATCTTTGAACATCAAGTCTGAGATATCCTTAAAGTCTTCTGAGGCAGACATTAACGATTTTGACTGCATTGCCATGTCTCGAAATGTGATCATATTCCCCTTATAAGGAAAAGTTAAAACTTGTTTCTCTATGTTTAACATGAATGAACCGAAATCCTTAAACCAGGGTTGATCAAGTATGACGTCAACCTTTGCATAATCCATCTTTACAACAAGAAATTGAGATATGTACTCATAATGATTTATTGTCACTTGTAAATCACTAATTGTATACTCTTTTTGGTCAAAAATATTTTTCCTTACCCCAATGCTTGGCTCTGAAATTAATAGCTTATTCGCCAAGTTGATGTTGATATAATTTTTATCGATGCTTGTGCTGATAGCGATATTAATTTTTCTTCCTTGGATACTTCCTTTTAATGTAATTACTCTGTGATTTGTAACTGAATACCCATTATAAGAAAACCCTTCTTCCTTCGACATTTTAGACTTGAGCTCCATTATCTCCATCATTTTTTCCATGATTGATCCCATTTTTGTTTTGTAGAGTTGACTTTAAGTATTATGTAATTGTTTTTTTTTAAACCTTACTTTTCCTTAATATTAATTGCCTTGATAATTCCTTATAATACTTCCTTTATATAACCTTAAATATATCCTTCATTTAGTGATGAGTTCTTTGACAAAGTAAATTCTAGTTTTATTTATAAAAATAAAAAAAATATTCAACAATAGTTTTTTTTTAATCTCTTTTTTTTTTTTTTGAAAAGTTACAACCCTAGTGAAACATGGCTATTCACCTCTTTGGGGTATAATATAAAATATATGTCCACTTATGTGTATCTGAGTAGGTTAATTTTCTCCAAGTAAAAAGTAAACTTACCATTCACACAAAGAGGATTTTTATTCCTCTTGTTCTTATTTTACCTTGAAAATACCATGGGCAATTACCATGGGTTTCTAAAACCACGAGCTTGTAAACCACTTAAAAAAGATTAGGAATTTGGCTTCTGTGATCTATAGAATGTATAAAAAATATTTTGGTGATAATCACATCCAAGAATATTTTGTCGACGCATTTCGAACCAACCAGTGTGGTTCATAATCAGGACAAGATGAGAAATCTGATCAGTGAACCAGTTTAAATAGATAAAGAAGAATCAAAATAATATTATCTACTCTTCCTTCTCTTATGTATAGTTTTTTTTATCATGCACATTTTATCAATAATGTAGAACCATTTTTTTTTTTCTTTTGGAACTATTTTCTTTTAAATCTTTTTTTTTCCTTTTAATTTATTTCCCCTTTTTTTAAACTTTCCTTCGCTTTCATTTTATTTTATTTATTTATTTAATTTTAATGGCCAAAGGCCTAGCGAACTGGAGAAACTTTGAAATTTAGTGTAGCGAATGCTTCAATTGACTTTGAAATTTATTGTAGTGAATGCTTCAATTGTGATGGAAACAAGGTTGACGAAGAATTGATGGTCAAAGGCCGAAACAGACATAGCTCTGATACCAATGTAGCGACCAATAGTCATATACGCAGCAGAAATATTAAAATACTTCGTTGACAAAGACATCCATCGTAGGATAGAAATTGTAAATTGTATATTATATAAAAGAGTTGATGATAGGATGATTACAAATGAGAATGAGGGCTTGCTTATATACCCTAGGCAGGTGCCCTTTCACGAATGGTTATGTCTCTAAGACATGCCTCTTCATCACTAAGTAACTAATCATTGGTTAATGTTAAAATTGGACAACTAGGTCCAAACTCCATGTTGTGATGCTCAGATGAAGATACCGATATTTTTATTGGATTCCTCTTTCGGAGAGGTGTAAAATCCATATAAAATTTATCTTAATCCGATGAGCAGAACATTTATTTTGAATTTATTATTTATAATAAATTATATGTGCAGGTCGGCCTTAAGGTTTTACACCCCCAACAGATGTGTCACACACCTCAATGATGGATATAAATACAGTCAAAGTTGGAGAGCATTTCACACTCAATCATCACACCTCTTCTTCTCTTCTCTGATTTAGTACGAGCTCCTTGGAGGACAATTTCAGCTCACACGTGGGAAGAAGAAGGACAAATTACTACAGCCACAAGAAGGACGAATTGCTGCAGCTAGGGTTTCCAAGGAAGTTTGACCAGCGTTGACTTTGGTCAACGCATGGTCCAAAGAGGCTGAAATTTGTTGGAGAATTCGAATTTGGGAGGCCGTACACATTGGCACAAAAATCGAGGTCAAA
The DNA here is from genome assembly GCA_034641835.2 of Pinus albicaulis. Taxonomy (NCBI): domain Eukaryota; kingdom Viridiplantae; phylum Streptophyta; class Pinopsida; order Pinales; family Pinaceae; genus Pinus; species Pinus albicaulis. The sequence goes on from CM076573.1 coordinate 229,547,899, forward strand.
AGGTTGACCGAAGTTGGAGCTGCGTTGACTTTGTTGTTGCTGCCCTGCGTTGACTCTTCTGGACAACGTTGACTTTTCTGGGGTTGACTTTGTGTTGACTGGGTGGCTGATTTGAGGATTGCTGTGACACATTCTGGGTTGGCTGATCAAGGAGACTTTGCTAGTTGAAGCATCCTGTTGACCGTCGTAACACACCATCACATTATTCTGTTTCTGGTTTGTCTTCTATAGATCCACTGGTATGTTCTATCAACATTTTACGAACTGCTTGGGTGATCACGAATAAAAGTAAAGTTGCATCAAGCATAGAACATCTACAAAAATTTACATGGTATCAGAGGCGAGGTGAAGACAAGCCTTAACTTATAGAAATTACCATCTAAGAAAAATGGGTTCCACAAGTTATGACTTCAAGGAGAATGACAAGCTCACTGGAAGGGATGACTTCCATGCCTGGAAGATGATATTAGATCTCAAATTGGAAGACCATGATCTCATGGACCATGTACTGAGTAAGATACAAGAACCTCCATCCAATGCTACTGCTGCTACTAAAACCAAGTATAAGAAGGGAGAGATCAAAGCAAAGTTGATGATCAAGGAATCCATTCATAAAAGCCTGGTGGCCTACATCTCTAAGTTGGGTACATCTAAAGAGATGTATGATAAATTGATCCTAGTGTTCAAGGTAAACAATGTAAACCAAGTGCTATTCTTCAAGAATCAATTGAAGAATTTGAAGAAAGGTAGGGATGAGTTTGTCCAAACATTCTTTTTGAAATTGACCGAGATTAGGAACAATCTGCTGGCTATTGGGGAGACAATAGCCGATCGTGAGATGGTACTCATCGAACTTGGAGGACTCCCATATGAATGGCAAGTATTCACCACTACCATTCTCAATAATATTACTATTCCTAACTTTGACGAGCTACTGTCCAGATGCATGCAAGAAGAAACAAGAATGAAGGAATATGAAAATGACAGAAACGTTGCCTATGTTGCTCATTCTAGAAAGAAGAACTCTAGTGGTCCTAAGAAAAAAGGAAGAACAAGGGCCCAAGGAAAGAAGGGTAAGTGTTTCACTTGTCATAGGCCTGGTCACTATGCTAGAGAATGTCCCTTCAAGAATGATTCTCCCGATAGTGATGATAACAACAACAACCAGAGGAATGGAAATCAAAGAAACAACAGGTCCAAAGGAAAGCGAAAGGCTCCCTCTGATGGAAACAATCAACCTTTCAAAAGGTCTAGAAACTCCAGGTATGAAGAGTCAAATGTTGATGATAAAAGAAATGAATACATTCTTGTATCTGCTCTCTCTGCTGCATCCCCGCCCGACACTATGGATGTCTGGCTGCTAGATAGTGGTGCCTCAAGACACATCACTAGGTTCAAGGAAGCACTCTCTGACATGGTTGAGAAGGATACCAATCTGGAAATTATCCTTCAAGATAATGCCACATATCCCGTAAGAGGGACAAGGACTATGACCCTCCACTTGTCTCAAGGACAAGTCCTACATTTGCAAGATGTACTCTATGTACCAAAATTGAAGAAGAACCTTGTGTCTATATCAACCATCGAAGACAAAGGCTTCAATGTGGCATTCATTGATGGAAAGGTGCGCATGTGGAAGAAGAATCTTAAGGAAGCTATCATGATTGGTTTTAGAGTTGGAACACTCTACCAGGTTGAAGGAAGTCCACTAGGAGCTATGACATGTGATACTATCCGACAAACTAAATTATGGCACCGGAGGTCTGGACACCTTCATTACAAGGCCCTTCCCGAAGCAAGGAAGGTGGTGACAGGGATGCCCGATTTTGGAAATAATCATGATGGTGGTGCCGAAGGAAAGCATACAAGGGGACCTTTCCCCTCAAGTGTCACAAAAAAATCTGATATTTTGCAACTGGTCCATTCTGATCTATCTGGTATGCTGCCCGTGACATCCCTGGGAGGATGTTCTTACTATATGACATTCACTGATGACTTCTCCTGCAAAACCTGGATATACTTCTTGAAGAAGAAGGATGAGGCTTTCATGTGGTTCTGTACCTTCAAAGCCTTGGTGGAAAATATGACAGGGAAGAAGATCAAGATTTTGAGGACCGACAATGGCACTGAATATGAGTCAAATGAGTTCAAGGACTTTTGCAGAGAAGCTGGCATTAAGAGGGAGACTACTACTGCCTATACTCCTGAGCAGAATGGCGTTGCTGAATGAAAGAACGGGACCATTGTGGAAGCTGCCCGTGCCATGCTATGTGACCAGGGTCTACCGAAGTTTGTGTGGGGAGAAGCTGCGAATACTGTTGTATACATTCAAAACCAATGCCCTCATTCCGCCCTGGACTCCAAAACTCCCGAAGAGGTTTTCACTGGTAAGAAACCTGACGTCTCACATTTTAGAATTTTTGGATGTCTTGTTTATTTTCATGTGCCAAAAGAAAAGAGAAGTAAGCTGGATGCTTCTGGGAAGAAAGGAATGTTTGTGGGCTACAACGAAACCTCTAAGGCCTATAGAGTCTATGTACCTGGTCAAAGGGAAGTAAAGATATGCCATGATGTCACTTTTGACGAAGATGCTTCCCTGAAGAAAGTAGTAGATCTTCCAAGATCTGAAGAAAATCATGAAGAAAGGCCTGGAAATCAAGAAGAACCGCAGGATGAGACAATGCCTGATATTGAAGGACCAATGGACCCTATCGATCCATCTCCTTCACTAGGAAAGAGACCATCATGGCTCAGGGACACCCTCGAAGATGCTGAGGGACATGCTGCCCCAAGAGGGACCTTCCGAGAAAGCAAGAAGCCGTGTAGATACCAAGGGTACCTAGCTGCCATGAGTACTTTTGTACAATCTGAACCTGGATCTTTTGAGGAAGCCTTAAAGCATCAAGTTTGGAAGGATGCTATGCACGAAGAATATGAGTCCATAATGAAGAATGATGTCTGGGATGTGGTTCCAAGATCGAAGGACAAATCAGTTGTCACCGCGAAATGGCTCTACAAGATCAAGCATGGTTCTGATGGAAGTGCTGAAAAGTTCAAGGCAAGATTTGTTGCCCGTGGCTTCTCTCAAAAGGAAGGAGTAGATTATGATGACATATTTGCACCTGTGGCACGATATACCACCATTCGATCAATCATAGCCCTTGCTGCTACGCAAGGATGGAGTCTTCATCAGATGGATGTCAAGACCACCTTTCTGCATGGTGCAATAAAGGAAGAGGTGTATGTAGAACAACCTCTGGGGTTTGAAGTTCAGGATCGGGACACTTATGTCTGCAGGTTGAAGAAAGCCCTTTATGGATTGAAGCAAGCACCCAGAGCTTGGTACGAGAGAATGGATAGCTACTTGATGAAGCTGGGCTTCACTCGAAGTAATGCTGATCCGAACCTTTACTTCAAGGTTGTGCAGGAGAAGCCTCTCATTCTAGTGCTATATGTGGACGACCTCTTCCTGACAGGTGCTGACCCTCTCATTCATCAATGTAAGAGGGAGCTCGCTGCTGAGTTCGAGATGAAGGACCTAGGACTGATGCACTACTTCCTAGGCCTGGAGGTCTGGCAGAGACCTGGAGAGATTTCCTTTCTCAAGGAAAATACATTGTGAAGCTTCTGGAAAGATTTGGTATGGTGGACTGTAAGTCCGTGTCGACACCGATGGAACTCAACTTTAAGAAGTTGAGTGGCAGCGCTGCTGGGCCTATCTTGGCCAATCCTACTGAGTATCATCAACTCATAGGAGCTTTGATGTTCTTAGTGAACACCCGATCGGATATATGTTTTGCAGTGAACACTTTGAGTCAACAGATGGTTGAGCCTCATCACTTTCACTGGGTTGGTGCCAAGAATCTTTTGAGATATCTTCGGGGCACGATAAACCATGGGCTGAGATACACTGCCGGGAGTGTGATACTCCGTGGATATACTGATGCCGATTGGGCTGGCAGTGTGGTAGATCGTAAGAGCACATCGGGATGCTGCTTCAATCTTGGTTCTGCTTCGATCTCATGGATGAGCAGGAAGCAGAAGTCGGTGGCTTTGAGCACCGCTGAGGCCGAATACATTGCAGCAAGTATGGCCTGTTGTGAAGCAGTTTGGTTACGAAAGCTCTTTAGTGAGCTGTTTGGACATGTGCTAGATACCACTGTGATACTCTGTGATAACCAGAGTGGGATTCGTATGACTGAGAATCCTGTGTTCCACGACCGATCCAAGCATATTGATATCAGGTACCACTTTATCCAAGATATGGTACAGCGAGGCGCCGTAAGGCTCGATCATATAGGAACTGATGAGCAAGTCGCGGATATTCTCACTAAGCCCCTGGGGAAGGTCAAGTTCCTAACCTTCCATGAGAATCTTGGTATCGTGGAACGACCCTATGATGTGGGTCCTGTTGGACGATGAGCTCTGGGAGCTCTTGGGGGCTTTGGGGACAGCTTCCCGGAGCTATGAGCAACCACAAGGCTAGGCTTGCCGACCTTGGTGGTGTGCTTGGACCCCACCATTGTGATTATTGAGTTGGTTCACCTCTCATTATCTATGCCCCATATGCATCCTACCCATTGAGTTCAGGGCTCATGGAAAGTACCTCTCATTTGACCAATGAGGTGGGAAAAGCTAGAGACTAGTAGCAAACACTGATGGATGCATCAGAGATTGTCGTACTCTCTATCTAGGATGGCACGGTCCAACCACTTGATCTGGGATCAAATATACTGAGGTTTCGGACCTCCGCCTGACTTCGGGTCAGATGAACCAACTTCGGGTTGGTTGGAGACTCTTTGTGAGTCTGATAGAGGTTTCGGATACTCGGGCTGAATTTGTCGGCCGGGGATGATGTCTTTTGACTAACCCATACGTTACGAAATAAAGAGGCCCGACCAAAGCAAGTTACGAGCGGGATGTGCTTTGATGTTTGATTGCTGCTTGGTGGACAGGTTCTCCTAGTTGAGAGGGAGTGTTAAAATTGGACAACTAGATCCAAACTCCATGTTGTGATGCTCAGATTAAGAGGCTAATATTTTTGTTGGATTCCTCTTTCGGAGAGGTGTAAAATCCATATAAAATATATCTTAATCCGATGAGCAGAACATTTATTTTTAATTTATTATTTATAATAAATTATATGTGCAGGTCGGCCTTGGGTTTGCCCCGGATGTTGTGCACACCTCAATGATGTCTCATCTGGAGTCAAAGTTTGGAGGCATTTCCCCACTCAAATCATCACCTCTTCTTCTCTTCTCTGATTTAGTACGAGCTCCTTGGAGGACAATTTCAGCTCACACGTGGGAAGAAGAAGGACGAATTACTACAGCCACAAGAAGGACGAATTGCTGCAGCTAGGGTTTCCAAGGAAGTTTGACCAGCTTTGACTTTGGTCAACGCATGGTCCAAAGAGGCTGAAATTTGTTGGAAAATTCGATTTTGGGAGGCCGTACACATTGGCACAAAAATCAAGGTCAAAAGGTTGACCGAAGTTGGAGCTGCGTTGACTTTGTTGTTGCTGCCCTACGTTGAATTTTCTAGACAACGTTGACTTTTCTGGGGTTGACTTTGTGTTCACTGGGTGGCTGATTTGAGGATTGCTGTGACACATTCTGGGTTGGTTGATCAAGGAGACTTTGCTGGTTGAAGCATCCTGTTGACCGCCGTAACGCACCATCACATTATTCTGTTTCTGGTTTGTCTTCTATAGATCCACTGGTATGTTCTATCAGCACTTTACTTAACTGTTTGGGTGATTGCTGTAATAAAAGTAAAGTTGCATCAAGCATAGAACATCTACAAAAATTTACAGTTAATGACTTATTATTTATTACTACATTTACATTTATATTTATTATTAATTTATTATGAATTATATTCATAACAAAAACCTTAACCGAAGGGTATGTTAATGTGAATGTCTGAAACCCTAAACTGCTTAGGGATATTGTGAAATGTTATTTGAAGTTTTTATTGATGACGTCATGTTTAGGATTTTGGTATGATCAAGAAAACCAAACTTGTTAGGTTGAATGATAAGGTCTAAAGTCCTGTACCTTTGAAACATTAGTAATTTTTGGGTTTGCTATATTCCTATATTGAACCTCTAACTCATTAGGGTTTGGTGGAATGTGTAGGCAAGACCCTTATAATGTCTTAGAAATTATTTCCTTGGTATGTGTGTGTTTGTCTGATCAAACCCTAGTCTAATTTGTTATTGATATGTTGTGAAGTTAGGTTTGACTATAATATGAAATACCTTTACTTAATATGAAGATATGTCCTTTTTGGTAGAAACCCTAGCTTGGTCTAGGTCAGTGTATGTCTAAATGTTGTCGAGAATATGATGTGTCTTTGCATGATAATGAATTCCTAGATACATGTGTTGACCTAGCTATTGATGGTCATAAGTCTTAGGATTTAATATAAATCCTTGTCTGAGATTCTAGGATGATGATATTTGGAAACCTAGGGTTTTGTAGCTAAACCCTGGTAGTAGTTAAATTCTCTAGTATGTGTGATATAACAATCTAAGATCTATTTATATAATGGTTGTTGAGGTTGTGAGAATAGGGTTTTGATGTTGACCCTTAGTAGAAGTGAAAATCTCTGATGAATAATGACAATATGATGATTTGAGATTTGTGTAAGATTGATAACATATGAGCTTTGATTGGATTTGATGGTTGATTAAAAATCTAGGGTTTGCAACTAACTCTAGTGGTAGCTGGTCATATTGATGACTAAGCTGTGATTGACTTTGATTGATTCTCTTGTGTGAAATCTAGGATTTGTTTAAATCCCTAGTGGAAGGTCTAACATATGAATTATGAAAGTTGTTAGATATCTTGTATATCTATATTTAATTGTTTCTATGGTTTGCTATCTGTTGTAGTAGGGTGTGTTACACCTTTAAAAGAAAAATTGAAACCCTAGATAGAATAAAAGTTGTTATGAAGTAGTCTAGGGTTCATGACAATGTCCCTAGCAAAATGTTGAAGAGTATATGTCTCTTGTTTGTAATTAAGTTTGGGTATCTGATAAGTATAAAGTTGAAACGCTTTTGTGATTCTGATATGGCTAACTTCATGCTTCTATAGATTCGGTTGTAACTGCTACCTAAGTTGTGCAGGTACACAATCTTCAAAATGGTAAAGATGCTTGTGGATGTGATAAGCATGATAATAACTCTAATGAAATGGTTGGAAGCCACAAAAGGTTCTCTGATGACAAAAAGAAGTTGATCTCCCTGAGGAAGCCTGAATAGAAGAGATCTCCCTAAGATTAAGAGGGAGTCTGGATAAAAATGCTCCCTGGTTGAGAAGTACAGCTTAGCTTGGTTTTGATTGAAGAATGAAATTCGGAGCATATTTTGCTGCATGAAAAGTGGGAGAAGGAAAGTATATGATGAAGGAATCTTTTGTCAAAGATTCAGTGAATAGTCCTACTATGAAAAGTTGAGAAGCAACATCAAGTTGTCTAAAAGACCCCGGAGGTTTGTATTTGTTTATGTACATGTGAAAGTATATTATTGGTTGGGGTTGTGTTTGTACAGGGAAATCTCTCGAAGGATTTGATAGCATGTTGGTTACCAATCAGTATGATTGGGAGAGATTGGTCATCCATGATCTGCTGGATCAAGGGGTATTGAGGCTTTGTGAGTGAAGCATTGTGTGGGAGGACATATGGTCGACACATTGTGTGGGAGGGTGGCGTGGGTCATAGATCTTTGACCATGGATACACACCTAGGTCCTTGGGTTGATGGTTAGAAAGTAAGCTTGATGGTCCCTAAAGGGGTTGAAAGCTTGAGTCCATCTTAGTCCCACCCGAATAGATTGCCCTGGTCAGGAATCCAGTCTGTGGCATTGCAGTGCCTAAATTGTTGAGAAACCAATGGATAGATTGCCCAAGTTAGGAATCTAGTCCATGGCATTGCGGTGCCTAAAGTTCTTCATTGTTCATATAGTGTGATATCCTCCATTGTACTTGTATGTGATGAATACCTCACTAGTTAAGAGGGAGTGTTGGAAAATGTAACTAGGTTCGATCTTCATTTAATATACTTGAGTCATCTTGTGATGTACTTGTCAAAAGAATAAAGAAGAGAATTTTTATTATTATTATTGTGACTTATTAAAGCATGGGTTTCATGCTTGGGTCACCATGTTTTAGGTTAAAGTTTCCATTGAGGATTTCTAGGATTTATTTTGAGTTAATAGAGTCATTGTACATTTAAAGAGGCCCTTCTTGGGCTTTTGAATCATGTAAAAAGGTCTAATATTGAGTCAAATATGAATTATGTGACATCCACACCAAGTTGGCCTAAAGGGGATCATGTCGACGTAAGAGGCACCTATTCGACCTCACCTGGAGCCTATAAAAGGAAGGAAATTGAATTCATTTGGAGCACTCATATCTTAAGCTAGTTCGATATCTCTTGTAGCTAGGAAAAGTTTGAAGTCTGTTGTCGGGAAGCCGAAAGAAGTGCGAGTTTGGGGAAGTCTAAGGAGGAGAAGAAAAACGAAATTTCGGTGCCCCTCTCTCTCTCGGTTTCGTGCCCTAGATTGAGAGATCGAAGTCTTCCAAGTTTTGTTGTTGTTGGAAGTCGTCTGTTGCAGGAAGTTGTTGCCTAGTCGAAGTTGTTGGAAAGGGATCGAAGATCTGGGAGGCTGACTCGGTGTGGAGGGAAGGTTTGTTATATGTCTAGGGTGAAGAGTCTCAAAGAATACTATTGAAAGGAAGAATTATCTTGATTGGGTTTTCCCCTCGAGGGAGGTTTTTCCCTAGCATAGTGCCTACATCTGGTGTTTATTGTTTTATATGTTGTTGCTTTGGTAATTGCTTGATGAACTAAAAAAAAAGGATATAAAGAATCACAATAACAAGAAATATCACAAGTAATTATCAAGAGTACGAAAATCTTTCTGCCTTTATGATTTTCTAACACCATGCAGCGAAGTTAGATGAGTCACCCAACTTCACATTTTCCTTGAAGTAAAAGGTTGACATATTGGCTTGATTGGATAGACTCCTTCAACTTTTTGCATATGATTGATTCAACTCTTTGTCTCCTTTGGGCTTTGTCCTTCATCTTAGCTCAAATACCGTGTTAATTTTCTTTGTCTTTCACCTTAGCTCTAATACCATGTTAATTTTTGTACTGCTCTATGTTATATCAATTACTTTAGCCCAATTCAATTCTTCAATTAGCAATCTTTCATCAATAATTAATATTTCCAATCATCAACAATAATTGAAGATGAAACAGTAAATGCAATGACAATAGGAGACTATCAATACATCAACAAGAGACATCAATTTCGTCAAAGACCAAGGAAAAACCCCACAATGGGGAAAACCCTTTGAAATTCTTCTTCTATTAGATTGTCATAAAATATTCAGTAGAGAGTACAATGATCCCAAATCCACAAATAATAATTCAAGTCAAAGTTTTGACTTATCGAAGAGAACCAGCCAAAATCCAAAATATCAGCCAATATTCAAATCTGGTCAAAGTCAATGACAGCACCAGCAGGAGTCAATGGTCAGAAGTCAACAGTCACCCAAAATGACTGGGTCAACAGTTTAAAGGTGCGGCCTGATTAGCTTGTCAAAATGCTCCAAAAACAGTCCAATTCTCCTTCTTTCCAATCAAAGTCAAAGTCAAAAGGCAGCTGAAAACCCTAATTGTAGGTCTGAAGTCAACGCACTCAAAGTGCCCAGAAAATCTCAGTTTGTGTGCCCAAAAATTCGGCCTTACAAAACAGTTCAACAGCCCAAGTCAAAATGTGTCAAAATAGTCCCAGTCTCCAAAAGTCAACCCAAGTCAAAGTGCTGGTCAAAACAGAGTTCAGCCTCCCTGCAATTCCTCCTTTCTCTAGCTTGCTCATGTGAAGAGAAGCACCTGCAATTTCAGATGTATCGAACCCCAGAAGAGAGAGAGAAGTGTGTTGATGATGTGTGCAAATGAAGTTAAGGTGACCTTAACTTATAGGCGTGGGAGGAGGGCTTAATTAGCCTCTAGATCGGCCTGATAATTTGTGCAACTGTGGGCTTCACTTCAAAAATCCACTTTCCCTTGTCCAAATCAAGTGCTTTAAAAGTCAAGATTGGTCCTCTCGTAAAGAGGAGTCTAGTCCCATAATTGGAATGTGTCACTGAACTGCCAAATTAACACATAAATGGTACATTTGTCCACATCGAGAGAATGTGTTCAAAATTAAACAGAGGGCCACCTTAACGTAGGGGAGTTGTCAAACCACAGAGCAACAGTTTGCAGCAGTAACAGAGCAAGGCAAGAATTTGATGATGTGAAGAGTTATGGTAACACTGGCAAAGTAGCAGATTCCAAGGAAAACCCTAGTTTGAGGAGGAACATTTTTGGGACCAAGTACAAAGTTGGAAGTAAGTACTCTAAAAAGCAATGCTTCACCAAGTTTCCGGGACAGGGTAAGCAGGAATAGGGAGACACACATGTGGAATGTATGGGAGCACCCCAAAAAATTTAGGGAAATACAGGGGGGGCGGGGGAACATTGAGGTGTGTGTGTGTGTGAACCCAAAAGTCACGTTTCCTCATTAGAATGGTGCCTCGTCACCAAAGAAAACCCTCTCAATCCCAATGTCATCCTCTAGAAATCTTACGCCATCATCATCATGCTAGGGCATGATGCCACTGTGGTAGAAGGTGTAAAATCATAATAAGCTGGTTGATCAAGAGATTGAGTATCTTTGATCAATTTTAGAAACTTTAAAAATACAGTTTTGGTTTAGACTTTAAAGTATCTTGTGGCAATTTTAGATGTTCTTATGACAATTTATGATTTTCAATAGCCTAGTGGATTAGCACAAGCAGTTGAGTGCTGTGAATTACAAGAGGAGGTCACAGGGTTAAGTCCCTGAGCTAGCTGCCTCTGTGAATATTGTGGGCCTCACTCGTTGTCCCCACCAGGTTAGGCTGCCAAAACTGCAACCGATTGGTTACCCTGCGCACCACCCTTGGAATGAGGGGAAGAGCCAAGTAAATTTCCCAGGATGTGCATTTCAGTAAAAAAAAATTTAGGGTTTCCAATCACAATTTAAGGTTTTTATGATGATTGTAGGGGATTTTCTAATTCATATGGCACAGTGTATTTATGGCCATGCCATACAATACAGTCATTGGTACAAAGACTGTATTGCAACCATACAGTACAGAATCTCCATACCCCATGCCCAAATACAGTCACATATGATCACTTCAGAACAGACACAATGCAAATAAGCAGCTTCTAATTGACAAGCTTTTGTGGGAAAACTTTCTAATGTGATGTACAGTAGCAGAGATACGATAGTAATGTTCATAATCCCATGTTCTGGACCATACCAGCATCCAGATGACATGTCTCCAATATTAAATCTTCCTATTTTGACTTGGTTTGACTCATGTTTTGACTAGGTATGATCAAAAATGCTGAAAATTAATGGTAATGTTAAATTCTTGAAGTAAAAGTATATATTTTCTATCCTTTTACTTAAATTTTTAACATCACCTTTGTCACAGTTATATACACGTGTTTTGTATTGAGACTGTACTACTGTAGGCATACTACTGTAGGCTTCTTTCTTTCTTTATGTTATTTTCAGCATTTTCTAGGAGCTGTGCCTGCACTCCCATATTGTATTCACACTGCTCGTATTCTTCAATCCCATTGACCTATTTTTCTGCTCATTTGTTGGACATTAATACAATTATTTTATCTTATCTTTATTATTATTAATTGTTTCATGATGTTTGAGAGCAGTTCCAACATCATAAGACTTCTTATGAAGAGAGTAAAATTTCAGATCCCATTCAAAATACAGCAGACTAAACAGTTTTCAAGATTTCAGGATTGCAGTATTTTCATTGAATTCTATCATGTATGAGGGTATGGGATTGGCATTTAATCAAAAGCACCAAAACCTTTACGTACCCTGATGTTGTGGCAATGATTGTTGAACTCCTAGGTCCTGGCCTTCGCAAAAATCTACCGTTCACTCAAACCAAAATCATTGATTGGCATGTTAAGCTTTTTCTACCATATCCTAAGACTTGGATTAGGCAGTTTCATCAAAGTTTATGGTGTAGACAGGAAGCAAAGGGCGATACTAATGATGGGGATCTCAACAAAAGCGATGGTGGAACATTGCTTGTCATGTTAATGTTCTTTGCTCATCTGTTCATAATGCTTTCTTTCAAAGTTTCAATATAAAGTTCCATTCATAAAATCTCTCTCTCTCTCTCTCTCTCTATATATATATATATATATATATCATGTTTCAACATTTTGAAATTTTCAAGGGGTCACAATGTCACATTTCCAGCATGTTTCTGTTTTAGAATCACAAACCCATTTCCTCGTATCATGCAACTTAGAATAAATCAACACAATGAAACATCACTGACCCAATTATTGCATTCAGATATGGGGGAACATAAAACCTAGATTGTCAAGAACTGGAATTATGCTGCTTGCCTTGGTACGCGGAAGGAGCAGATTGCGTGGCACTGGAAGCCCTGTAGATCTAGCATACTCTTGAGCTGCAAGTAACTTCGCAGTCGTAAATCGTGTCCCCTCTACAAAGAGACCCAACCAAAAAGGTCGTGGAAAATCCTTCAACCTCTGGAAGCCTGACTGCAGCTTGAAATAACATTTAAATTAATGAAAAGTGTAATATCATCTAAGCAAATCCCAGACACAAAATGAAAGCCAGCCATTACCTTCAATGTAGCTTCATCTTTGGCCCAATTTCTCTCCAGGAAAACATATTCTGAAAACCACATTGACCAGCCCACCACCTGAATAAATCATTTTCAAAAGAAAAATACTAAGACAATGACTTGCAATCAAACAATATGTAGACTACCAGACTTTCAGACTAATCAACTGTTGTATTAATCTCTTCTCCAATATATGCTTCAAATTTCTATTAATATAGCAATACAGTACATAGCATATTACAAAAAAAGGCAGCAAATAGAAGCGCATAAGCAATTAAATCATGTACGGCACAAAAACTATTACTTCTGAGACTCTCAAAACTAAACCAGCAAGCTGCATAGAGCTAGAACCAACACAGATGACACCGTCAAAATAGCAGAGAACCAAACTACTAAGAAGCATCACCTTACAAGATATTGAAAGCCATGTGGGGCAGATATTTGGCCTTGAAAGCACAAATAGACTAGCAATCAACATACTAATTGAAATTCCACTTACAGAACACACTCATGCAGGGGAATGCATGGTCATGAAATTTTTTGAAAAAGCAGCAAACACCGCTAAAACATTTAGTCAAGAGTATATGGCCTGCATCAGAAAATCAATCAAAAACAACTGCTGCTGATTCACTACAGAAGTGTGCCAGGGTAAGTGCCCTGGAAAGCAACAAATCAGCTCCTCGAGATCTCTGGGCTGCATGTAACTCTACAAATGCACCAACAGGAACTAAAAAACAGGCAGAGAAAAATACAGAAGTTGCATGGTCCAAGGGAGAGGGATGTCTCCAGTACAATCAGAGTACGCAGCACAGACCTCCAAAAAAAGGGGACACACGGTTTTGTTATGTCAATTAGATATGTGTACAAAAATTAAAATTCAATTTCTATCTGTCAATCATTCCAATATTACTTGCATATATAAATAGAAATTTGTAAGAAATTAGCACACACACACACACAGATATATATATATATATATATATATTACAAAAACACTCAAGCAAATCACCAATGCCATTCATGAACATTATAGTTTAAACATTAAGAGTCTTCCACATTACAAAATTTTGAAATTGTGAGTGTTACAACTTATATTGTATGAGACTCGATCATGTGATATTCATCATATTGGTGGAGACTTGCTTATAATACACACACACACAGATATATATATATATATATATATATATATTACAAAAACACTCAAGCAAATCACCAATGCCATTCATGAACATTATAGTTTAAACATTAAGAGTCTTCCACATTACAAAATTTTGAAATTGAGAGTGTTACAACTTATATTGTATGAGATTCGATCATGTGATATTCATCATATTGGTGGAGACTTGCTTATAATACTCTTAAGCATTAGACCAACTTGGGGAATATATTTTCATGGAGCCCCTTTCTCATCATTGCATCCAATCACTCGATAGAGATCTTTGGTTGTGTTGAGAAATCTAGGGCACGGTGTTAGGAGATTTCTCTTGAATGATAACTGCTTGTGAATGCTTTTACTTCTTTAGATTAGAATCTTTCTTTTAGTTAGAATATTACAGTATTCTTTTTCATCAAACAGCTACCAAAACATAAACAATAGAGAGACAAGAAACACAGAATGTAGGCAATCAGCCAGGGTCAAAACCTCTCCAACTTGAGTGGAAAACCCAAACGAATTCTTCTTCTTATAGAGACTTCAACCAGCGAATACCAAGACCAAGACCAAGACCCTTGACATGACAACCTTTTCAAGACCAAGTCACAAGTCTTCTTAGTTTGATTTCTTCCTTGAGTCAAGGATGGTCAAACTTTCTTCTCTCCTTCATTATCTCGGCTATTCTTTGGATTTCAGTTCCTTTGTTCAGCTCTGCAATTCTCGGCCCTACTTCAGAAACCCTAGTTGTAGCATACAAGAGCAATAAACACCTTGATTCCCTTCGCTTTACATGGAGATTCTTTCTCCTTTAACTCGGCTAGAAAATCACTTTGTTCTTCTCCCAAAATCTGCCTTCTCCATATGACTGTGGTATCTCGGTACTTCCTGCAGTAGACAACATTGTATCCTCGCACATGTGGAATGTATTAACCCAAAAACAGATCAGAAAACAATTCGGTGATGATTTTCCTTTACTTTTCTTGGTGATGAGACTCTTCTTGAGATCTTCACACTTCTTTTCCACTTCTTCTTTCTTGTCTGAATTGTGTCTTCAAATGGAAGTCAAGCTGCCATATATATAGTGTTTTGCCCATCAAAATAAGTTGACTTGAACTATGTTAAACAATGCATGTTAAACACACACAGGGAGATAAGATAAGCATGAGATATCTTTTATTAACCATAGATGTACATTTATACTAGATTAGGTGTGACTCTTGGATTCCACATTCCAAGGTCTAGCAGCTCCCTCTTTATTTGTTGCCTTCCACACCTACCCATAGAGGATTAGGTGTCCAACATTCCCTCCTTAATCAAGGCGTATGTGTGAGTCCAAGAAGACAACTGTAATACAAATTCACAAAGTATGCATGGCATCACTTAGGCTGAATGAGCTCTCTGAAATGTTTGCATAAAGAGTTGGTTTAAGGATGACCACCAACACTGGAACACTTAGTGCAGTTCCCGGAACTCTTCCAAATCCGGCAAGAATCTGAGCTCTTATGCTAGAGGAAGTGCTCCTCATATTTTGAAGAGGGAGACATTCAACCTAGAAGAAGGGAGGTCTAAAACCTGCGATGGTTTAAGGATGACCACCAACTCTAGAATGCTTGATGCATTTCCTGGAACTCTACCAAAAATGGCAAGAAGCTGAAGTCTTCTACTAGAGGAAGTGTCCCAAATTCTTTGAAGAGGAAGAATATCAACCTCACATAGATGGTTTAAGGCTGTCCATCAACCAAAGGCATGCTCATGGGCATTCGTGTCTCTCGCTACAGCTCTGAATCTGGAATGACAAATTAATTTGTGGCTCGGGATCACTTGAAGCTGTCTCCTGGCTACAACTGTCGTATGGGAATCGGGTTGTGGCTCAAGCTCGCTTGATGTGGCTTTGAAGCTTGTAGATGACCACCATTTTCCCCCATTTTGTCATGTACAAGGTGAGATGATGGCCTTCAATGCAAGATTGTTCAATATTTGATAACAAGTTCGACATATGAATGCCATATCTTCTTGGTTGTTGATGCCCATTGCCAAGAAGCGTCCATCCAGATGAATCTTTGCTCTTGCGAGAGGAGAAACGTTTACGAAGCATACGTGAATACTGGGTGTGCCGACCACAGTGATTGCATGGGTGAAGATCAAAACAGTGATCTTCATACAGCCAACTCGATCACAATGTTGGAATTTTAGAGTCTGTTGTTGTTGATGTGGAAGAGGATCAGAATATGGAATAGTTGTAGGTGAGCTATCATGAAGAAATACGACACTCTAAAATTGAATGGGCTTGGAGTAGTTTGGAATATGAAAGGAAAACTCCTTCCCATATCCAAGACTTGTTCTTTGCTTGTTATGAACAAGCTCTTCCCAAGGTCTGGTGATGGACTTGGGAAGCGCATGCTGAATTTCGACACCTGCATGCAAATTTTCTCTTGAACTAGACCCTCAATGTGAATCGACTACAACATTATTGAATTTCTACTTATAGGAGTCTGTTTCAATTTTATAAACAGAAAAAAGTTCAGAATGATGAATCCATTGTTGTAATTCTTCTTTCTGTAGCTTTGACTCAAGCTACAAAAATTCAATCTTGTCATGTGCATTTTTCAGATAGGACTTAATGTCAGAAAGAGAGGATTTTATGATTTTAACCATCCCATCAACAATGGAATGTATCAAAGTATTCAATAACTCTAATGCTTCATGAACTTTGGCCATTTTCTGATCACAACTATGATGAAGATGCAACACTCACTCACAATTCAATGTCCTTTGCAATATTCTTTTGCTTTGAGGCTCAAAAGGAACTCTATAATCTTCAAAGTTCTTATGTTCAACAAATTTAGGTGACTTGCAGATCCTTCAGAAAATCGATTATGACTTTAAAAGTGACTTATTTTCTCCACTACCATCGATGAAAATACTTTTCATCTTACATCGTAAAAATGCATTTGAGTTGATTCTGCACCATAAAATTCCAAGAGGGTTCTAAACCCTGTGAGTATTGACACTAACAAAAAATGGCGTTCAATGCCACAATACCAGCTTTTTATATCCGTTGATCTAGATTGCGCCAGGCCCTCAATGCTCATAAATCACTTGGTTGGCTTACGCAAAACTACACTTGTACTTCACACAATATTAATTCATACTTGCTTAACATCCACACGACTTGAAATATCAATTGACAATCTTTTCACATACTCACCTAGGGTATACGAGGTCCCAGATTGTTCCACACAGAAAACATGGTGGAACAATCTGTCGTCGAGGCCATGCCTGCCGTGAAAATCTCATAGGAGCACCTCAGCTCTGACTTGTCGCAATGTGTTGTTTGTTTGGAGGAATTTGAACTAGGAAGCGAGCCACGCCAGATGCCATGTAAGCACATGTTCCATTCTGATTTCATTCAGTCGTGGTTGAAGCTGCACAGCTCATGCCTCGTGTACCAACACCAGATGTCAGTCGATGACGAGGATGATGACATAGAGAAACGGCAAGCGAAGGAGGCCAATTCGTCAGAGGAGAGCAGAAGGGACGGGTCTGACAGAGAGGCGAACACGTCAGATTCGGAGGGTAGACAGAATGGCCAGGCTGGCAGTGAGAGGAGAAGCGAATTTTCCCTGGCCCCTTTTCGGCAAAGATCCCTGCCCTTGGAGTCGAATCAAAGCCGCCAGACCGGGACTGAGCTTGTTGAGTCCGTCCACCTTCGATTTCTTCGACAAACCCTTAATTGCATTTAGGGCAACATACCTCTTCTCCAATTACATTGCCAATTGTTTCATTGCATATGTGGCACCAGTATTTGCAAACAGCGTTATCAATATATGTGGAGAAGGGTCCACTGTGAAGACCACCCGAAATTCTTGGATGACAAACCTCACCACACTACACCAGTTCTAGCTCTCTGTTATGTCTTTTCCGTTACAACCAGATGTTAATACAACCATTGTATATATATATATATCTTCTTGTGTAAATATCCAAAAACACAAAATCGATTTCTGGTAAAAACAATCATAGCGTGCCCTCGATTTGGTGATTTCTAGACAAATAACTGAAATACGATATTCAAAAAATGTGGCCATTTATATTTATTATTGTTGGTGTTGTTTGATACCATTGCAAAATTCACAGTGTTCAATGCCAAAATTCACATACATAAGATATTAAATTGTTCAACAACGCAATAAAATTAAACCAGAGCACTGAGATTTAATGCATAGAGACGTTCAACTTCCCACGATTCCAAACAAAACAAAATTCAACCAATAAACACACACATATACCAAACTCCAATACCTGCGAGGTTGTAGGTGTCATATGCAACAATTACTTGTTAATTTTAACATTTGTAGGTTTGAATGGCAGAGGAGTGGTAGACAGAATGACAAGCTAGTGCGTAGAGACCAGCCAAAATTTAGTTGATTGGAGCAGGGCCAGCAATCGCCCGCTCTGATACCATGTTAAGCAATGCATGGTAAACACACACAAGGAGATAAGATAAGCATGAGATATCTTCTATTAACCATAGATGTACATTTATACTAGATTGGGTGTGACTCTTGGATTCCACAATCCAAGGTCGCTTGGACTCCTCTTTGACTATTTGCCTTCCACACCTACCCATAGAGGATTAGATGTCCAACAAACTGGAGCCTAGGTTGACATGTCATATTAGAATCATCCTTAGGCCAACTTGAAGGTGAGCTTGTGACATGATCTTGGAAGGGTATTGACATAATCAAAATTACCTTTTACAAGATGTAACATGTCTTCAACTATGACATTGACTCCCTAGACTTTATGACTTGATGACCAACCCTAAAGGCCCACAATGGAAGCCTTAACTAAAAATAAAATAATTTTATTTTTCTTCTTTACATCAATTACATAAAGTCATGATTATACATGTCATTATGAAGACCGAACCTAGTTACACTTTTCAATAGGTTGGGGGAGTCTCACTTATTTTTGATTAGAAGGTGAATGTGCTTGCCGCTCTGTAGTTTTCTCACATGTGTTTGCCTTCTTGATCACCCCTTGGTTGCACTTATAATGGATGTGGAGCATGCTATCTCATTATGGTGGTTTGGTATATATTCTTATCTTGGATATGGATGAAAGTTCATCCTGTACCCATCCACATGGGTAACACTAGGAAAGAAAAATTTCTCCCATGTATGCAAGTTATGCACCCCGACATCACCTACTATGATTCTGAGGACACCAGCATAATTCCACACCAACCATCCTATTATCAATACACTCATTAACTAACAACCACAGTATCACCTTATACACCTGATGTGTGACCTCACAATAACTAGAGAAACTCCAAAATCTATGAGATCACAAACAAGTGCTAAGTAACTAGAATGCCTCCTAATAACTAGAAGGATCAAAATCTATGAGATCACAAACAAGTGCCAAGTAACTAGAATAACTACGATATCTTTCTCCCCCTTAATGTTTTCCTAGGCATCCACACGCTCATGTGCATCTCTCAGGGTCTGCTCAACACACTTGGGCTTCCTCTTCCCTAAAGAGGAGGGTACATTTTGTAAAAGAGAAGCATCTCGCTCCTCTCTCTTCTCTGAAATATGAGTATCAAAACCACCTGGGCCCGTGATTTCCCTTCCACCAATCACATGTGCCTCCTCATGCTTTGAAACTTCTAACTCCTAATCTGTTATAACTTCTGGAGCACTATCATGGGACTTCCTGAAAGCCCTCTCCTCAAATCTAACATTTTGTTACGACCATTGTCCTCCTTAATGCTCGGATGTAGATCTTGTAAGCTTTCGAAGTCTCACTGTGTTGAGAAATTAGGGTTTTTATTAAAATTTCTCTTTCATGATAATTACTTGTGATTTCTTTATGCTTCTTTCACTTAGATCTTATCTTCGTTAGATTATTACATTCTTCATCAAGTCAATTATCAAATGCACAAGAGACACAAATATTTAGACTTTCAAGCAAGGGCCAAAGCCTCTCCCTCTTGGAGAGGAAAACCCGATAGTAATTCTTCTTATAGATCTTCAATTGACAAGTACCATAACCATGACACAAACCCTTGACATCAGTATGCGTCCAAGACCCTTGTCACTAGCCTTTGATGTTTTCCTTGAGCTACTCCTTTTTTCTTTTCCTTGAGAAACTCGATTCCTCTTTTCTACATTGTCCTGCACCACACTTCTTGTTAAGCATTGTAGGAGTCTCAGCCTCCTTGTTGTCTTCCTTATTGCTACCTCTCAAGATAGAGATATCAGTCTCCTTGTTACTGCAACCCTAAACAGAGATATCAATCTCTTGTTTTTGCAACCCTAGACAGAGATATCAACCTCTTCGTTGCTGCAACCTTAGATAGAGATATCAGCGTCCTATCCTCGGCTTACCCTTCCTTTTTCTCGGTCTTACCTCAGCTCCACCTTAGTACTTTATTGAGACCTTCTTCTTCTGTATGATACCTGAAACACTGAGATATATTATGTTGTGCCAGAACCTCAGGAAAGTCTAGGCCTACCTGTAAGTATATGTGTGATACTATAACCCAAGACTAAACCTTATATAACCCTTTATATGCACCTTTTGAGTCCTCCTTTCCTTCGCTATCTTCATCACTACGCTTCCCATCCAATTGCAGACTTTTCTGAAAACGTGTGTCCTCCAATGGAGCTGCAGTCCCTTATATATAGAGACTTTCTTCTAGCTTGTAGGCCGACATCAACTGAAGTAGGTAAGCCGACTTCTTATGGATATATGAGCCGAATTGAGGAGGCCTAGTGACAAGGTCTTGGAGTATATATTTACATCAACAAATTTGCCATTCCATAAGTTTAACATGACTTCATATACATGACTCTAAATTATATTTATGACAAGACGACAAACTCCTAAAGACATCAAGAAGAATTCTTTGACCTATAATAAAAACTCCTTGCCCATGAAACCCATGAGGCAAGTATTACAAAATACATTTTACTATCTTTGACTCTTCATAACATAAATTCATAATTACAAGTCATTATAAAGACCGAACCTAGTTACACTTTTCAACACTCCCTCTTAACTGGGCAAGACGTTGACTTTGACTTTTAGGTGTTGACCTAGCTCTTTCTTCTTGTTTGCAGTGACGGATTGTTGACGAGCGTTGACTTTTCTAGGGTTGACTTTTGAGTTGACTGTTTGGCTGTCACGAGGGTTGTGTGACAACTGTACAATACTTAAACCATATCGAGACTTTTCTTTGATTGAAGCATCCTATTGACGAGTACGTAACGCACCATCACACTTATATGTTTCTGGTTTGTCTTCTATCGATCTACTAGTATGTTCTATCAGCATTTTACTTTATTGTTTATGTGATTGTTGTCTAAATATTGAAGAGAAAGTAAAGTTGCATCAAGCATAGAACATCTTCAAAATTTTACATGGTATCGGAGCTGAGGTGAAGACAAAGCCCTAATTTGTAGCAATCACCAAAGAAGAGGTGGGTTCCTCAAACTACAATGGCTTCAAGGCTGATGACAAATTGACTAGGAAGGATGACTTCCATACTTGTAAGATGACATTGGATCTTATGTTGGAAGACCAAGATGTCATGGACTATGTGCAGGGTAAAATCCAAGAGCCTCCATCCACTGCAACTACTGCTGCCAAAACAAAGTATAAGAAGGGGGAGATCAAAGCAAAGTTGATGATCAAGGACTCAATTCACAAGAGTCTGGTTGCCTACATCTCTGAGCTGGGAACATCCAAAGAGATGTATGATAAGTTGGTCCACATGTTCAAGGCCAACAATGCGAATCAAGTACTATTCTTCAAGAATCAGTTGAAGAATCTGAAGAAAGGCAGGGATGAGTCTATTCAATCATATTTTCTGAAGCTGATTGAGATCAGGAACAATCTGTTGGCTATTGGGGAGACAATAGCTGATCGAGAGATGGTACTCACCGCACTTGGAGGGCTCTCATCCGAATGGCATGTGTTCAACACTACCATTCTCAATAATAATGTAATACCTGACTTTGACGAAGTACTACCAAGATGCGTTCAAAAAGAGACAAGAATGAAGGAGTATGAAAATGAAGGAAATGCTGCCTGCGCTGCTCATTCTAGAAAGAAGAACTTTGGTGGTCCAAAGAATAAAGGAAGAGCAGGGGCCCAAGGAAAGAAGGGCAAGTGTTACACTTGTCATAGGCCAGGTCACTGTGCTAGAGAATGCCCTTTCAAGAAGGATTCTCCCGATGGTGATGACAACAACAACAACCGGAGAAATGGCAATCAAAGGAACAACAGGTTCAAAGGGAAGGCTCCCTCCGGCGGAAATGGTCAACCTTTCAAAAGGTCGAGAAACTCCAGGCATGAGGAATCAAATGTTGTTGATAAAAGAAATGAATTCATTCTTGTATCTGCCCTCTCTGCTGCATCTCCACCCGACACTATGGATGTCTGGTTGATAGATAGTGGTGCCTTAAGGCAAATCACTGGGTTCAAGGAAGCACTCTCTGATATAGTTCAGAAAGATACTAATCTGGAAATTATCCTTGGAGATAATGCCACATATCCTGTAAAAGGGACAGGGACTGTGACCCTACATTTGTCTCAAGGTCAAGTCCTCCGCTTGCAGGATGTACTCTATGTACCTAATTTGAAAAAGAACCTTGTGTCTATATCGGCCATGGAAGACAAAGGTTTCAATGTGGCATTCATTGATGGAAAGGTGCGCATGTGGAAGAAGAGCTTCAAGGAAGCTATCACGATTGGGTTTAGAGTTGATACAATCTAACAAGTTGGAGGAAGTCCACTGGGAGCAATGACATGTGATACTATCCGACAGACTAAACTATGGCACCGGAGGTTTGGACACCTTCACTACAAGGCCCTTCCCGAAGCAAGGAAGGTGGTGACGGGGATGCCCGAGTTCTCAAATAATCATGAAGATGTGTGTCAGGTTTGTGCCGAAGGAAAGCATACAAGGGGACCTTTTCCCTCAAGCATGACAAAGATATCTAATGTCTTGCAATTAGTACATTTTGATCTATCTGGTATGCTACCCATGACATCCTTGGGAGGATGTTCTTATTATATGATGTTCATAGATGACTTCTCTTTCAAAACCTGGATATACTTCTTGAAGAAGAAGGATGAGGCTTTCATGTGGTTCCGTACCTTCAAAGCCTTGGTGGAAAATCTGACAGGGAAGAAGATCAAGATTTTGAGGACCGATAATGGCATTGAATATGAGACGAACGAGTTCAAGAACTTTTGCAGAGAAGCTGGCATCAAGAGGGAGACCACAACTGTCTATACTCCTGAGAAGAATGGCGTTGTTGAACGAAAGAACAGGACCATTGTGGAAGTTGCCTGTGCCATGCTATGTGACCAGGGTCTACCGAAGTTTCTGTGGGGAGAAGTTGCGAACACTGTTGTGTACATACAAAACCAATGCCCGCAATCCGCTTTGGACTCCAAAACCCCCGAAGAGATTTTTACTGGTAAGAAACCTGACGACTCACATTTTAGAGTTTTTGGATGTCCTATTTATTTTCATGTGCTGAAAGAGAAGAGGAGCAAGCTGGATGCTTCTAGGAAGAAAGGAATGTTTGTGGGCTACAGCGAAACTTCGAAGGCCTATAGAGTCTATGTGCCTGGTCAAAGGGAAGTGGAGATATGCCACGATGTCACTTTTGACGAAGATGCTTCCCTGAAGAAAGTAGTCAATCTTCCGAGATCTAAGAAAGAACATGAAGCAAGGCCAAGAAATCAAGAAGAACCGAAGGACGAGACGATGCCCGATACTGAAGGACCGATGGACCCGATTGATCCACCTCCTTCACTGGGGAAGAGACCATCATCGCTCAGGGACGCTCTCGAGGATGCCGAGGGACATATGGCCCCAAGTGGGACATTCCGTGAAAGCAAGAAGCCGAGTAGATACCAAGGGTATCTAGCAGCCATGAGTACTATTGTGCAATATAAGCCTGGATCCTTTGAGGAAGTCGTAAAGCATCAAGTATGGAAGGATGTTATGCACGAAGAGTATGAGTCCATATTGAAGAATGATGTCTGGGATGTGGTTCCAAGACCGGAGGACAAAGCAGTTGTCACCTCGAAATGGCTCTACAAGATCAAGCATGGATCTGATGGAAGTGCTGAAAAGTTCAAGGCAAGATTCGTTGCCCGTGGCTTCTCTCAAAAGGAAGGCATAGACTATGATGACATATTTGCACCTGTGGCCCGATATACCACCATTCGATCTATCATAGCCCTTGCTGCTACACAAGGATGGAGTCTTCATCAGATGGATGTGAAGACCGCATTTTTGCATGGTGTGATAAAGGAAGAGGTGTATGTAGAGCAACCTCTGGGGTTCAAAGTCCAGGATCGGGACACCCATGTCTGCAGGTTGAAGAAAGCCCTCTATGCGCTGAAGCAAGCACCCAAAGCTTAGTATGAGAGGATAGATAGCTACCTGATGAAGCTGGGCTTCAATTGTAGTAATGTTGATCCGAACCTTTACTTCAAGGTTGATAGAGAGAAGCCTCTCATTCTGGTGTTGTATGTGGACGACCTCTTCCTGACAGGTGCTGACCCTCTCATTCATCAGTGCAACAGGGAGCTCGCTGCTGAGTTCGAGATGAAGGACCAAGGACTGATGCACTACTTCCTAGGCCTAGAGGTCTAGCAGAGACCTGGCGAGATTTTCCTTTCTCAAGGAAAATACATTGTGAAGCTTCTGGAAAGATTCACTATGGTGGACTGCAAGTCTGTGTCAACACCGATGGAGCTCAACTTCAAAAAGTTGAGTGGCATATTGTTGGGCCCGTGTTAGCAAATCCTATTAAGTATCGTCAACTCGTAGGGGCCTTGACATTCTTAGTGAACACCCATCCAGATATATGTTTTGCAGTGAACACTTTGAGTCAACAGATGGTTGAGCCTCATCACACTCACCGGTTTGGTGCCAAGAATCTTGTGAGATATCTTCGGGGCACGATAAACCATGGGCTAAGATACACTGCCGGGAGCGTGACACTCCTTGGATATACTGATGTCGATTGGGCTGGCAGTGTGGTGGATCGTAAAAGCATATCGAGATGTTGCTTCACACTTGGATCTGCTTCGATATCATGGATGAGCAAGAAGCAGAAATCGGTGGCTTTGAGCACTGCGGAGGTCGAATACATTGCAGCGAGCATGACCTGTTGTGAAGCAGTTTGGTTGCGAAAGCTCTTCAGTGAGCTTTTCGGGCATGTGCTAGATACCACCGTGATACTCTGTGATAACTAGAGTGGGATTCGCTTGTCCGAGAATCACGTGTTCCACGATCGATCCAAGCATATTGATATCAGGTACCACTTTATCTGGGATATGGTACAGCGAGGCGCCATAAGGTTCGGTCATATAGGAACTGATGAGCAGGTCGCAAATATTCTCACAAAGCCTCTGGGGAAGGTCAAGTTCCTAACCTTCCGTGAGAGTCTTGGTATCGTGGAACGACCCTATGATGAGGGTCTTGTTGGACGAGGAGCTCTGGGAGCTCTGGGGGACTTTGGGGATAGCTTCTCGGAGCTATAACCAACCACAGGGCTAGGCTTGCCGAACCTTGTTAGTGTGCTTCTGCCCCACCGTTGTGATGATTTAGTTGGTTCACCTCTCATTATTTGTGCCCTGTATGCATCCTACCCATTGAGTTCAGGGCTCATGGGAATTACCTCTCATTTGGCCAGTGAGGTGGGAAAAGCTAGAGACTAGTAGCAAAGACTGATGGACGGATCAGAGATTGTCGTACTCTCTATCTAGGATGGCACGGTCCAACCACTTGATCTGGGATCAAGTCTAGTGAGGTTTTGGACCTCCTACTGACTTCGGGTTGGTATGAGACTCTTGTGAGTCCTGAAGAGGTTTCGGACCTCTGGGTTGAATCTGTCAGCCGGGAATGATGTCTTTGTGACTGACCCACTTCTGTTATGAAATAAAGAGCCAGAAAAGCAAGTTACGGCGGGATGATGCACGAAGTTGGATTGCACAGGTGGATGGAGTTCTCCCTAGTTGAGAGGGAGTGTTAATTTTGGACAACTAGATCCAAACTCCATGTTATGATGCTCAGATGAAGATACCAATATTTTTATTGGGTTCCTCTTTCGGAGAGGTGCAAGATCGATCTAAAGATCATCTTGATCCGATGAGCAGAGCATTTACTTTGAATTTATTTTTTAATTTATTCAAAATATGTGCATGTTGGCTTTAAGGTTTTGTACCCCAGCAGATGTGTCACACACCCTCACTAATGGATATAAATGAGGTCAACGTTGGAGGGCATTTCACTGATCTCATCCTCCCACATTCTCTCTCCTCATTTGATTGGTTCGATCACTTGGAGTCTCTTCTCTCTCCACACGCGGAAAAATCTGGCAGCAGCAATTTCTGGTTTTCGGTCTAGGGTTTCTGCAGCAGCAACAGCCAAGTTTGGCTTGTGTTGACTTTGGTCAATGCAAGGTCAAATCGACCCGAAACTCTTCCTAAACTTAGATTTCCCTAATTTGCATTTTCTGGCACTATTTCCGAGGCAAGACGTTGACTTTGACTTTTCAGCGTTGACCTAGCTGTTGCTGTTGTTTATGTTGACCGGTGACTGACAATGTTGACTTTTTGGGGTTGACTTTTGAGTTGACCGTTTGGTTGTCCTGAGGGTTGTGTGACAGTGTTGGTTAGCTGACCAAATCGAGACTTTGCTGGTTGAAGCATCCTGTTGACCGTCGTAACACACCATCACACTTATATGTTTCTGGTTTGTCTTCTGTCGATCTACTGGTATGTTCTATCAGCATTTTACTTTATTGTTTATGTGATTGCTGTCTAAATATTGAAGAGAAAGTAAAGTTGCATCAAGCATAGAACATCTTCAAAAATTTACACCTGTGTTATGCATGTAAGCAATTATTTTGCAAGCTTTCACCCACAAAAACATGGGATGAGTCTGATCATGAAGCATTGCTTTAGCTACTCCAATTATAGCCCAGTTCTTTCTTTTAGCCACCCCATTCTGCTAGGGGATGTAAGGAACGGTCAACTATCTCTTGATCCCTGCCTCAGCACAGAATTTATTGAATTCATTTAAGGTGAACTTACCCCCATTAACAGTCCTCAAGGCCTTAATCTTTCTCCCTGTTGAAGAATGTAACTAGCTTCGATCTTCATAATTGTACTTGTCA
This sequence comes from Pinus albicaulis, assembly GCA_034641835.2. Taxonomy (NCBI): domain Eukaryota; kingdom Viridiplantae; phylum Streptophyta; class Pinopsida; order Pinales; family Pinaceae; genus Pinus; species Pinus albicaulis. Next base: position 229,575,021 of record CM076573.1, read on the forward strand.
AAAGAAAATTTTATTATTAAGGAATATTATTTATTAAAGCATGGGTTTCATGCTTGGGTCAATATTTTTTAGGTCAAAGTCCCCACTGAGGACTTGTAAGTTTTGTCTTGAGTCATTAGAGTCATTGTCATTATTATTAGACCCTTCTTCGGCTTTTGTATCATGTAAAAAGAACTATTTTTGAGTCAAAAAGGTAATTTGTCACCTCCACACCAAGTCGACCTATGTTAATTTTGGGCAACTAGGTCCAAACTCCATGTTGCATTGCTCATATGACAATGGTCATATTTTTGTTGGATTCCTCTTTCGGAAAGGTGCAAGATTGATCTAAAGATCATCTTGATCGGATGAGCAGAACATTGATTTTGAATTTATTTTCCACATGTGCAAGGTCGGCCAGATTTATCCCACATGCCTAAGAAATGTGTCACACACCCTCATTGATGAATATAAATGGGAGAGACTTGGAGGTCATTTTCTCATGATCTCATCACACATTCTCTCATTGTGATACGATTGGTTCGATAGCCTTTGGAGGACTTTTTCCCTCACACGTGTGGAGCGAAGCTGCTGTTTTCTGCGCTGATCTGTTTAGGGCTTTCTGTTTTCTGCACTGATCTCTTTAGGGCTTTTCTGCTGCAGTGTTGACCAGCGGTGACCGTGGTCAACCCTTGGTCGTTTGACCTCAATCTTCTGCAGAAATTCCAATTTTAGGAGGTTGTATAGCTGGGCACTAAAATCGAGGAATTCCAAGTTGTTTGACCAAAGCACTAGTTTGTTGCATTGACTTTTCCGAAGCTGCCTGCATTGACTTTTCTGCGTTGTCCCTGGTTTGACTTGTGTTGACTTGTGATGAGCTGTCTTTGAGGGATGTGGGTGTGACACATGAAAGTGTTGGCTGACCGAGAAAGACTTTGCTGGTTGAAGCATCCTGCTGACCGCCGTAACACCACAATATCTCATATCTTTGTTGGACAAAAGGAATTGTAAATCTGATCTATATTTGGTTTGTCTTCTATTGATCTATTATTGTGTTCTATCAACATTTTACTTTCAAGTTTATGTGATTGCTATTTTGTATTGGGCCTAAGAAAGATTGAAGTAAAAGTGCATCAAGCATAGAACACCATGGTTATCTAAATTTAACATGGAATCAAAGCTAAGGTGAAGACAAAGTCCAAGAGTCTAAGTTGGTGTTAGAAGCTATCTCTGAAGGAAGAAATCCTTCAAGGACAAATGGCCTCCTCAACCTACAAGGATTTCAAGGCTGATGATAAATTGACTGATAAGTCTGATTATCATACATGGAAGATGTCCTTGGATTTGGCGCTAGAAGATCAAGATGTCATGGACTATGTACAGGGGAATATTCAAGAGCCTCCATCAAATGCAGTTGCTGCCACGAAGACGAAGTATAGAAAAGGGGAAATCAATGCAAAGATGATTATCCGGGATTCTATTCAAAAGCATTTGATTGCTTAGATTTCTGAGTTGAAGACATGTAAGGAGATGTATGATAAGTTGGTGAGCATGTTCAGGGCTAGCAATGCTAATCAAATTCTCTTCTTCAAGAATCAATTGAATAATATCAAGAAGGGTAAGGATGAATCTATTCAATCCTATTTTATGAGGCTCACTGAAATCAGGAATAACCTCCTAGCTATTGGGGAAGCAATATATGATCGAGAGATAGTTCTTATTGCACTTGGAGGTCTCCCCCGTGATTGGCATGTATTCAGTACTACTATTCTCAATAATAATGTGATTCCTGATTTTGATGAAATATTGACGAGATGCACTCAAGAGGAAACAAGAATGATGGAGTATGCCTCTAATGGTAATGGAAGTGATCCTACTGCCTTCGTCGCACATGAAAAGAAGAACCATGGTGGCCCGAGAAATCAAAACCATGGTAGAGCGGGGCACAAAGGAAGGAAGGGAAGATGTTACACGTGTAACAAGACTGGTCACTATGCAAGAGAGTGCCCTAATAGAAGGGACTCTCCCAGGGATGATGACAACAACTCGAGAAGGAATGGCAGGAACAACAGGTTCCAAGGAAAAAGGAAGGCTCCCTCTGATCGTAATGGAAATGGGCAACCTTTCAAGAGGTCAAGAAATTCCAGGTACGATGAGTCTAATGTTGTTGATAATAAGAGAAATGATTTTATTCTTGTATCTGCCCTCTCTGCTGCATCTCCACCAGACACCCTAGATGTCTGGTTGATTGATAGTGGTGCTTCAAGGCACCTCACTAGTTATAAAGAAGCCCTTTTTTATTTGTTTGAGAAGGATACTAATCCAAAAATTATCTTTGGAGATAATGCCACCTATTCCGTGAAAGGGACAGGGACTGTGAGCCTCCATCTATCTCAAGGTCAATTCCTTCGATTACAAGATGTTTTGTACGTACCTGATTTGAAGAAGAACCTTGTGTCCATTTCGACAATGGAAGACAAAGGGTTCAAGGCGACATTCGTTGATGGAAAGGTACATATCTGGAATAACTTCAAGCAAGCTCTTTCCATTGGTTTCAAAGTTGATACACTCTACCAGGTTGGAGGAAGCCCATTGGGGGCTATGACACGTGACACAACTCTTCAAATAAAGTTATGGCACCGGAGGTTTGCACACCTTCATTACAAAGCCCCTCTAATGTCACAAAGACAACTGATATCTTGCAGTTGATACATTCTAACTTATCTGGTATGCTGCCTGTGACATCCTTGGGAGGATGTTCCTATTACATGACTTTTACAGATGAATTCTCCCACAAGACCTAGATATAATTTTTGAAAAGGAAGGACAAAGCATTCAAATGGTTTCGTACCTTCAAGGCCTTGGTGAAAATCAAACCGAGATGAAAATCAAAGTTTTGAGGACCGACAATGGGACCAATTATGAGTGAAATGAGTTTAGTGACTTTTGAAGAGAAGTTAGCATTAAGAGGGAGACCACAACTACGTATACTCCTAAGCAAAATGGTGTTGCTAAAAGAAAGAATAGAACCATTGTGGAAGTTGCCCGTGCCATGCTATGTGACCAAGGTCTTCCGAAGTTTCTATGGGGAGAAGCTACGAACACTGCTTTGTATGCTCAAAATAGATACCCGCATTCTGCTCTGGACTCCAAAACCCCCGAAGAAGTCTTCTCTGGTAAGAAACCTGATGTTTCTCATTTTAGAGTTTTTGGTTGTCCTATTTACTTTCATATGCCTCTCATAGAGAAAGGCCTCTCATTTTGGTTGATAGAGAAAGGCCTCTCATTTTAAGGTTGATAGAGAAAGGCCTCTCATTTTGGTTCTCTATGTGGAATCTCTTCTTGATAGGTGTTGACCCTCTCATTCATCAGTGTAAGAGGGAGCTAGCTTTCGAGTTTGAGATGAAAGACCTAGAATTTATGCACTACATCCTAGGCTTGGAGGTCTGGCAGAGGCCAGGAGAGATTTTCCTTTCACAAGAAAAATATGTCGTGAAGCTACTAGAGAGATTTGGTATGGTGGAGTGTAAGTCTGTGTCGACGCCGATGGAACTCAACTTTAAGAAGTTGAGTGGAAACACTTCTTGGCCCGTGCTAGCAAATCCTACCGAGTATCGACAACTCGTGGGGGTCCTAACGTTCTTAGTGAACTCCCGTCCGGACGTATGTTTTGCAGTGAACACTTTGAGTCAACATATGGTTGATCCTCATCACATTCACTAGATTGGTGACAAGAATCTATTGAGATATCTTCGGGGCACAATCAACCAAGGGCTGAGATACATTGTCGGGAGTTTGAGACTCCATGGATATACTGATGACGATTGGGCTGGCAGTGTGGTGGATCGAAAGAGCACATCTGGATGTTGCTTCATTTTGGGTTCTGCTTCGATATCTTGGAAGAGCAAGAAGCAGAAGTCGGTGGCTTTGAGCACGACTAAGGCCGAATACATTGCAGCGAGTATGGCCAGTTGTGAAGTTGTTTGGATGCGAAAGCTCATCTATGAGTTGTTTGGGCATGTGCTAGATACCACCGTTATCCTTTGTGATAACCAGAGTGGGATTCGTCTTTCTGAGAATCCTGTGTTCCAGGATCGATCCAAGCATATTGATATCAAGTACCACTTTATCCGGGATATGGTACAACGAGGCTTTGTAAGGTTCGATCATATAGGAACTAATGAGCAGATTGCGGATATTCTCACGAAGCCCCTAGGGAAGGTCAAGTTCCTAACCTTCCGTGAGAAGCTTGGAATCGTGGAAAGACCCTATTCTAAGGGTCCTTCTTGAGTTGGACTATGAGCTCTGGGAGCTCCAGGGAGCTTGGGGATAGCTTCTTGGAGTTATAAGCGCATACGGGGCTCGGCTTGTCGAACCTTGTTGTACTTCTGCCCAACCATTATGATATTGAGTTGGTTCGCCTCTCTCTGATCTGTGCCCCGCACGCATCCTACCCATGGAGTTTCGAACTCATGGGAAGTACCTCTCATTTGGCCAATGAGGTGGGAAACGTGGATAGAGACCATAGCAAAACCGATGGACGCATCCGAGATTGTCGTACTCTTTATGTCTAGGATGGCACATGTCCAACACCTTGATCTGGGATCAAGTATGATGAGGTTTTATCCTCTAAACTAACTTCGGGTCAGTAAACTAACTTAGAGTTAGTATGAGACTCTTTTTGAGTCCGAGAGAGGTTTTTACCTCTAAGCTGACTTCGAGTCAGTTGTGTGTGATGTCTTTGTGACTCACCTTTTGTTCTGAAATAAAGAGCCAGCAAAGCAAGTTACGGCGGAATGACGCACGATGTTTGGTGAAAGTACATGATGGTACTGATGGATGGCACTTGTGTACAGATGGAGTTCTCCCTAGTTGAGAGGGAGTGTTAATTTTGGGCAACTAGGTCCAAACTCCATGTTGCACTGCTCATATGACAATGGTCATATTTTTGTTGGATTCCTCTTTTGGAGAGGTGCAAGATTGATCTAAGGATCATCTTGATCGGATGAGCAGAACATTTATTTTGAATTTATTTTCCACATGTGCAAGGTCGGCCATATTTGCAATGTAGGCTCACATGCCTAATTGATGTGTCACACACCCTCATTGATGGATATAAATTGGAGAGACTTCGAGGTCATTTTCTCATCATCTCATCTCACATTCTCTCATTGAGATCTAATTTGTTCGATAGACTTTGGAGGCCTTTTTCCCCTTACACGTGTGGAGCAGAAATTTGCAATTTGCGGATCTGTTTAGGGCACTTTTGCAATAGCATTGACTAGCATTGACTGTGGTCAACCCTTGGTCGTTTGACCTCAAAACTCTGCAGAAAATCCAATTTTAGGATGTCGTACAGCTGGGCACTAAATTCGAGGAATTTCGGGTTGTTTGACCGAAGCCCTAGTTTGTTGCGTTGACTTTTCTGCTGCTGTCTGCGTTGACTTGACTGCGTTGTTCTTGGGTTGACTTGTGATGAGCTGTCTTTGAGGGTTGTGGGTGTGACACATGTAGGGCTAGTTGACCGAGAAAGACTTTGTTGGTTGAAGCATCCTGTTGACCTCCATAACGCAACAATATCTCATATCTTTGCTGGACAAAAGAAATTGTAAATTTGATCTATATTTGGCTTGTCTTCTATTGATCTATTATTGTGTTCTATCAGCATTTTACTTTCATGTTTATGTGATTGCTATTTTGTATCGGGCCTAAGAAAGATTGAAGTAAAAGTGCATCAAGCATAGAACACCATGGTTATCTAAATTTAACAGAGTTCCTTACTGAGAAATTCGGTTTTTCTCATTTGTTGGGCAACAGAGGAGCAGCAGACTTACCAGCTCCATCAGGGAGTGCATAAGCCAGCCTAGAAGCTACACAGTAGGGAGAAAGAGGGACCAGTTCGATGGTTTTTCGGCTGATATGGAAGCTCACGGACTTAGAGATCATGATCGGTTGGAGAGATCCTCCAACTACGTGATTTGGAATGAAAGAATCAGATTCCTTATGGATGAGTATGATCTCAAGGCGTTCATAGACAACGTGGTTGTTGTGTCTACAGATCCGGATCAGAATAAAAAGTACAAGTCCGATATGACAAAGGCCAAGAGGCTAATCCTTGATGGTGTCAAGGATCATATAATCTCTTATATAGCTGGCAAGGACACAGCAATAAAAAGTACAAGTCCGATATGACAAAGGCCAAGAGGCTAATCCTTGATGGTGTCAAGGATCATATAATCTCTTATATAGCTGGCAAGGACACAGCCAGGTAGATATGGGAGGCCTTGTTTGTGCTAGACAAAGGAACTTCCGAGCAGCGGAAGATGTACTTAGAGCAGAAGCTCTGGATGCTCCAAATGCAGAAGGGGGAGCGCATTGTTCCATTCCTTACGAGACTTCAGGATATCTGTGATCAGTTGGCGGTCATGGGATCTACCCCATCTACTACAACTATGGTGAGACTGGCCCTTAACGCGGTCACTGAGGAGTGGCAAGTTTTTGCCCAAAGTATCTTAGGCATGGCAACGCTACCGAGTTGGGAGGCGATGTGGGCAGCTCTTTAAGAGGAGTAGCTGAGAAGAGATCTGGTAAAGTGTAAACTTGACGGTAGCAGTGGAAGCAGATCGAAAAATTTGGAGGAGAATGCAGCCCTCGCATCGAAGAGGCAGCAAGGGCAACCAAGACGCAAAAAAGACGTCCCCAACGTGAAGTGTTCCAGATGTGGCGAGATGGGCCATTATGCATCACAGTGTCCTTTGAAGAAAAAGGACAAGAATGAGAAGCACGCAGAAGGGAAGATCGAGGAGGATGAGTATGCCATGAGTGCCCACGCATCTCCAAGAGGGATATGGGGTGACATGGAACTGTAGTTCACCTTGAACTTCAGTTGGGCAAGATCCTTGAGGAACCCACCTCATGGATCATCACCTTGCTACGGGAGCCCATGATCAGTAGTAGCATGATGGACGAGTTTTCAGTGGGAGCCAAGGAGTGATGGAGCGACAGATACAGTGGTTAGCAGCGCAGAGCAGAGATGCAGCAGTGCGTAGAGGCAGAGTGTAGTAGCTTCAACAACCCAGTGGCTTCAAAGGGCAGTGTGGGACTAGCAGCAATCAGATCTTCAGCACCGAGGTGCATCCACTGTACGCTTGTTCAGTTTCTTTTTGGGTGGTTTCAGTTGTTCTCTCAGCAACTGAGTTGCAGTGCAAATGTAGTGTTAGCAGTGGCAATCCTAGAAGCATAGTAGATGCAGCACTTGAGAGGGAGTTGTAGTACGGATGTAGCATTGGCAGTGGCAGTGTCAAGGTCAGCAGTACAGTTACAGCAACAGCACAGTGGTTGGTGGACAGCTTGTCAGACATCAATAGTGCAAAGGATGCTTCAGGGTCAGAGCAATGTGCAGCAGGCATGTTGTTGGAGCACTTTCCTCGCTAAGAGGGAGTGTTGATTTTTATCGAAAATGCTCTAAGTCTCAATCTTTGTGGAGAGGCTTAGGCACATGTATTCCAAAGAACCCAAAAATCGTTTGTGAAAATTCCACTCATAATGTGTTTTATTAAAATAATTAATTATATTAATGTGACCCTAAGTTTAAACTTACGAAAAATAAATAATTAAAGGGTATTAATAAAATAGAGTGTGAATCTTCTAGAGAGCATGGATCAAGTCAAGTTATAATCTTAGTCGTTGATTGGAGATCTAATCTCGGTCGTTGGAGTCTCAATGAGAAGGCTATAAAGGAAGGCTTGAGGGTCATTTGAAAAAACACACCGAGTGAATCTAGAGATCGAAATTTCTGAAGTGAGCAGTGCTCAAGACGATAAATCGATCTAAGTGATTCCATCGTAGAGAGTGGCAGAGATAGCTTCAGGAGAGAGTGATTTTCTTAGCCGAAGAATCATCAGCAAAGAGAGAGGCAGAGAAAGATCTGGCAGAGCCAGAGAAGTTGACGCAGAGCCACATAGGGCTAGGCAGAGGCCAAGAGGGTTTTCGAGATTTTGCAATCATATCAGTTTCAAAAGCCAGGGACCAGGGTGTGAGACCCGGAGGCTGAGATCTGAGATTCTGGGAGACAGATCGATCTATTACTTGGGTGACGCAGTGATAAGTAGAGGCAGCACAAGGACCTCCATGGCCATCTCATCCAGTGTCCAAATCAGCCAGATTTTCCAGTGGAGTGAGGTAAAACTCAGTCTTTCTGCCAGTATTTCTCTCTATAACTGAATAACCCTTGTGGTATTCAGAGATGTATTCAGAAATTGTACTGCTTAATAAAATAAAACCCTCAGATCTGCTGCACCAATTTTCCTGCATTCGGTTTTTCCGGGGACTTTCGTCTAAAAATAACGGTGTCCTATGTGTATATTTTTCTTTGCTCAGTTTCCTTGTTTCAGAATCACAAGTAATTAAGTGTAAGCTACTTCAGTAATTTGCGTCAATATTTCATGAAGAAATCTGATATAATTCTGTAATGTACGTTACAAATAGGAGAAGTAAATTCAGTTGGTTGCAGTAGGATTCTGGAGATCATTTAGATCTAGGAATTTTCACATACATGAGTTACTTTGTATGAATCTCAATTTTGGGATAATGCTCTCGTATTAGGTCTTTGTGATACCTCCTATACACTCCATCAAAAATTGAATTCAACAAAGCCCAACATTTAACTGCCACATAAACTAGTCTAAGAAACAGCTTGAGTGAATGGCTACATACAAAAATTCCTACTGAAAGCCAACAATCTACATATATAGACCATTTGAAAAATATAATTACCAAAATTACCAACAACACCTTATTGTTGATAAAATATAATTACCATATAATATAAGTTAACAGCAAATCCTTCAGAACTGAAGAATTGTACACCCATTCACCATGACCAAGCAGGGATTAGCAGAAAATAAGAACAGACTACAAAAGTAAAAGACGGGTTTTATTAATCATGTATTCATGTGTTTTAGATTTCCATAGTATTGATGTGTTTCATATGAGATGAATTATACATCCCAATATTGTCATCCATCCAAGCACTCACCGGAAGAAACTTTGTGGACTTTTTCATGATAGCACGTGCACTCCCAAGGCAACCAAAGTACTGCAGCAACATAAACAATTCAACTAACATCGATAACTGTTCAGCTATTAAAAATTGAAGTGCTACAAACTCAAAGTGGCTTTTGAAACAGAAGGACAACAAATAATATATGAACTCACAATCCATATAAATTCTAAACCAGAAAACTTGACTACTTCCTTAGACTTCACACAGATCAATTGAACCTTCTTAATAACAGGACTCAATGTCAAACCTGAGCTAAAACCCAGCCCACAAGCCAATCTATGTCACTACGATGATTGCAAATCAATAGTGCATGTTCTTTTCCTGCACGTAAATATATCAAATCAGGATAGGTTTCTAACCAAAAAAGACCTCAAAATTAAGTACAAATATAATTTAGACATGATGTCTTTGACACTGAAAAGAGTCAATAATGGCATTTACTACTTACCCATTAGCTGCCATGTATCAGGGTCTGTATACACACAAATCTGCCATGACAAATATCTTAGCATTATTTATAAAGTAAAATAAAATAAAATTATAATGCAGAATCACATGAACATCCGTGCACTAAAAAAACTTCACCCATTTCTTGCTTTTCAGGTCAACAGTTGGTAAACTAGATCATTTTGAGCCAACAGCTGTATTGCAGAATTTGTCACGCAGACTTTCTCCGATATGTTTAAAGTCTTGAAAATATACAGAATTGGTATCACAATGGCAAAGTTGAATAACAGTCCATGGGGATCGACAAAGGCATCTTTCATTTAAATTGCAAAGATTGACAAATTGGTACTTTTGGAAGCATCGGCATTGCATGGAAACTTTTGTAACTAAAGCCAAGAAGTGATGGAGCAGTTTCAAATTTTATATTCAAAATCATATTCATAAAACAAGCCTCCATAAAATTTTATTAATTATCATGCCCTGAAAAGTAATTGGTAATTGGGTTCGTTTTCTTTACAGGTAGAAAGTTCATGACGAGGTTGCACGATATCTGAAGCAGTGCTCTTATTCTGAGCTCTATCACAGAGAATATGAAGTCAAGATCATTTTGAAGGATGAAAGCCAATATTCGTCTCAGGTGGCTTCACTTCAATCTGCCTAGACTATTAGGATTTGAATACCAGCTCTGTCCAAATCAAACGAAGGATTCTTTTTTTTTCAGCGTTTATGATCTCTATAGTACTGTGTACCTCCTCAAGGACAGTAGCAAAGATAAATACAATTGAAAACAACCTGAGTGGAGTAAACTCATTCTTCCTAATCACAGTTTAAACTATGATTCGGGGAAACCAAGGTCAAATATCAGCTCCATAAGGAAAACAACATCATATGTACTTGTCATGTGTTGGGCAAATATTAAGGAAGTCTGTTTGTTGCATGATCTTGTAATCAGCCTTTTGAGCAGTCTTACTAACAGAAATAAGCAGTGAACTAGTTGAAAATATATAGGTGACCTTGTCACTCTTTGCAGCTCTCTTAAAGTTTGTCATCTCGCAAGCCCTATACAAATGTAAAAGGATCATAAAATGATGAAATCTGAAGCAAGCATCATGTCAGTGATGTTGAAGTTCAACAAGAAATTTCAGCACCTACACTAGTGTGGGACCAGGAGGTCCAAGCAGCACCTACACTGGTGTGGGCTAAATTTGGTGCATGTCTATTTTAGTTATCCCTTAATTAAGATGGACAATAAAATGTAATATAATTTCAAAATAACTTGTAATAGTTAACTGAGAGTGATAAACTCATTTAGCTCATGAATTTCGAGTTGAGGGTAGTTGGTGAGGCATGCAGAGTAATTCTAGTTGTAACAGAGTTCGAAGTGCAGTGGTGCATTAGTTAATGCAGGTTGTAATCACTTTAACTCAGTTATGAGAGTTAAACTCAGTTGTGCTAGTTGTAATTGTTTGATACACTAGTGAGAGATCAACCATAGGGTGAGTGGCTCACCTTCCCCTAGTGGTGTGTTGTGTATAGGTTGATTGATTCACCTTCCCTTGTGATACCCCATGGTGGTTGACATGTGTGTAGGGTGAGTGGTTCACATTCTCCTACGTTTGCGGACACATGTGTGTAGGATGAGTGGTTCACTTTCTCCTGTGGGTCCCCTAGTGAGAGATGCATATAGGCATCTGTTGACATGTCAGTGGGATGTGGCTCATCCTTTCCCCACATGTAGGATGCTCATTCCTTACGATTGATAGTTAACATGTCGGTGGGATGTGGTTCGTCCTTTCCCCACATGTAGATTTCTTTCTACTATTGTTGTTTTGCATACGTGTAGGAGGTGGTTCATCCTTTCCCTACACTTAGTGTTTTTGCATGCGTGTAGGAGGTGGTTTGTCCTTTCCCTACACTCGGTGTTTTGCATACGTGTAGGAGGTGGTTCATCCTTTCCCTACATTTGTGATATGTGTTTGTAGGATGTGGTTCATCCTTTCCCTACATATGATTGTGATTGGTGTTTGTAAGATGTGGATTCTCCTTTCCCTACGTGTGATTTTGAGCAAGATGTGATATATTCTTTCCCTGCCGGTGTTCTTGCATCATCCTACCCATGTAGTGTGGGACTCATGGGAAGTACCTCTCATCTCGCCAATGAGTTGGGAAATGAGAATAGAGACCATAGCACTATCGATGGACGCATCGTGTACTGCCGTACTCTCTATGCTAAGATGCATGGTGTTCAACAACTTGATTTGGGATCAAGTCTGATTGAGGTTTTACCTCTGGACTGACTTTGGGTCAGTGGAGAGTGGCAAGGTCTTGCAACTCACTCTCGATCAATTCTTCTTCATTATTTCTTCATAGTTCAGCAGAACAGAGCAGAGCAGTACCAAAATGTCTCAGATGGTACAGTTTGACAAATGGATTGGCAGGTGGAATTCTCCCTAGTTGAGAGGGAGCATTAAAATTGGCAACTAGGGCCAAATTCCACTTGGTCAACTCATATGAGGAAGATAATTGCAGCATTGAATTCCTCTTGTCGAGAGGACCAAAATCAATCTAAAGATTGTTAAATTTGGACAAGGAAAATATTTGTTTATTCAAAAGGAAGTTCTATAGGTCATGATTTTGTTTAGGCGGGAAAAGTTGAAAATTTGAAATTCAAATTTTGCCTCCAATTGTCAAGTTCAAATTACTATATATATTGGCATCCCTCATCCTCAAGATCATCCATAAAAAAGGAGTGCGTTCATCTCTTGGGCAACCGCAGCTTAGAGAAGCAAGGAAGACATAATTGTTTGGGCATGCTCTTTGGCTCGTTGGTCTCCCACCAGTCCAAATTAGAAGCAGTTAGGTTGCCGCAATCCTGAGGGAAATTCTGGGTGATGTTTCTGGTATGGTTTCTGGGTTAGTATCTATCCAATGATCCAAACATCTATGACAGAAGATCTCAGAGATCTAGCCGCACTCTTGAGAGGCCTAGAGGTGAGAAGAAGACATGTTTGGCTCATGTTTCTTTCAACCTTGTAGGTCGAGTTTGAGACGACCTGGCAACGTTCAGGAAAAGCTATATGGGCAGATTTTCCTGCAAGTTCTATGGGCTTATTCTCTGTGATAGAAGTCATTGTAGTTCTGACTTGGTACAGGGAGGGATGTGTTGGAGCAAACACATAGATAGGGAACTACACCGTTACAAATCAGCACAACATTCAAGGCCTAGAAAAGGAGGATTAGCGCATAAGTTGAAGAGGTATTAAGGCATAGATTGAGGACAGTCATGCGTGTCGGAAGCCCTAATCAGAGGGGATGAATAATTCAGAAGTCTGCACAAAACCGAGACCAAGAAAAGCAGAAGAAGTTTGCTTTGACCATCATTGATCTTTGGTTGGAGCAAAAGTCTGAAGTGCAGACTTGACCGAGCTATCTTCTCTGTATTTGAACAGTGGTATTGGCAAGTCAATCTAGACTCCTCACTGTACTCTCTCTCTCTCCCTCTCTGCTGAACATTTGATTAGAATAATAAGAAGAATTGTTCAAGGGTTTTCCCCATCATGGGGTTTTTCCCTGACTTGTGCCACATCATTGTGTTCTTGGCTTGTTTTCTGCATTTAGCATTAATGTTCTTTCATCAGTTACTGTCATATCTTAATGGTGAATGTGATTAATGAAATTAATTATGGGCTAATGAAGTAACTGTCTTAAGCAAAGAACATGTTAACTCAAATTAACACAGACTAACACCATAATGGAAAAGGTCTAACAGAGGAGTGGGAAGGGGTGTTCTTGCACGAGAGGGAGAATCATGGTGTTAGAAGAACCCACTCTAATACCATTGTTGAGCTGAGGAATAACTCCACACTTGGATGATTATTTCATCAATGTGGACCATATATCAATACAACGAGAATGGCCTTTGATTTCATCTTCCAAGGTCTGAATAAATCTTCTTATCCACCTCCGACTCTTCATATTCCTCTACATTTATTTACATGAATATTTACAATTTTACCTCAATCCCTAAGGATTAGGTATCTAACAAGAGGAAAAAGCTAAAGTTGCCCAAGCAAACTTGAGGTAGGATAGGATCTGAGTTTAAACAGATCTCAATAATTTTAAAAAAATCTGAATCGATCTGACGCCCGTCATATATATATATATATATATATATATATATATATATCAAATTTACATTTGCCATTATTTGATTCATATTTGAGTTTGAGAATCTAGATTATATCCAAATAGTAAAAATGCATAATGCCATAATGATTAATCATCTATCATCAGAATCATCATGATATCATCTAGATTCTATCATCTATCATCTATTCATCGATTATCATATATGAATTATGATTTATGATTTATCATCTATCATCATCATCAATTAAATATATGCCATAAAATTTATTCATCTTATCTATCATCATCAATTAAGATAGGCATAAAGTTATAATTTATAAATTGAAAATTCAATGATTCATAAATGATGATTCATGAATCATGATTCCAAGTTCAACATATCATCAAGTTTTTGTTTCTAATTTCAATCATCAACATAAATATCATTTACATATCATCAAATATGTCATCAACTTCACATCATCTCCAGTGGGAACATTAACGCCATATTCATGAAGATCCACCTACTCGATGACTCCACATCAAACAAAGTCATATGAGCCACGGCATTCTTTGTCATATCCAAGTCGAGGCAACTTTCTGGTTCCACATCCCATAATTTGGCGGCCCCAAATTTGTATTCATCTCTCTTGTGTGTGAAGCGAATGTTTGAATGAACACTTCCACAGTTCTCGACCTTCTTTAAACCAATGTTGTTATTCCTTCTGAATGGATGAAGCCATATGTACTCAGTTCCTTTAGAAGAGGAACTGGCAACTTTGTGTGAAATCACATTGGCCAAATTTTGTATGTGTGGAGAGTTCCCACCACCATAGTAGTTCCACCGATCAATTGGACTCATTGCCCTCTTCCCATCTACGCATACAATCAATATGAACCCCAACCCTGCGATCCCACGAAATGAGCAAACTGCGAGCAGATCCGATGCCCAATTTAGGGATGCAGCAAAAGTTTTCTAAGCCTTTTAAATCCTTGTGAGACTTGAGTCTTTAGCAGGTACGGTTCTTTGCGGATCACTTAGCAACTCTGTGACATAATATTTTTGGATTCTTGCATAGGCCAAAAGGTGCTGTTAATGAAATGGTCATCTTGTTCCACCTTTGGTCAATATATCTTTACTTCTCTGTAAAAGATTTCATCTGAGTCATTCTCCTTGGCATTTATAACCATCCTTATCTTCTATCATGGAGAATCAATGCCTTCATACACCTCTCCCAAATTAGACATACTCATATCAAACATACGGAGCAAATCCACTATTGGCTTAGTAAATGCCAAAAGGTACTCAACCTTATCCCACCATTCATCATCAACAATCAATTTTTTGGCTTGTTTGTGCTCTATCCCAGTTAATTGCCTCCATTGATTCCAAAGAAGGCATACCATTGATTGTAATGCACCTTTCACTTGCATAAGCCTTGTTAAGACTATGATGTGAGAGGCAAATCGAGTCTCGGCAACTGCAAGTGCCAAATTTCCAATGTTTCAATAAATAAAAAATAAAATCATCAAATTAATCTTGATTGAAAACTATTATTTGATTAATGTTTAGGTACCTTAAGGAGCTCCAACTTTGCAAATTCTCTGTAGATGCCTTGGGACATGTGGTAGTTTGTGATGAATGCTTGAATTTCTTTTGCCTCTTCAAACATAACACGAACCCACTCGAGTTGCTTTATCTTGCTCAACATGAGGTTCAATGAATGTCTGACTGAGGTCCAAGAATGTCTTTGATATTTGCCTTCCAATAATTAGACCTGTTGCTCTTTTTTACTTAGTTGCATTGTCGGTTATTACACAGACAACATTTCGTGATTCAATTGCTTCAATCAAGATATCGGCCAATGAATTGAGAATCTTTCATCGCCCCTCACAATCCACTTTGCCTTCAAAAACATTGCCCCCTTTGGGCTTTGAGCAATCACATTAATCAAAGGCCTATTCCTTTGATTTTTCATCCATAAAGGAAATGATGGACACCCACAATGCGCCATGAATTACGAATGGAGCTTAATTTGGACTCCAAATCCAACTTTTCGGCACTCAACATCGTGGCTAAATATCATATCCGAGCTCTGAACCCTTTTGGGGCTTCATTCTTGCTTTTATCATCTTTGCCCGATGAGGAGACCGCACAAGGTTAAAAGGAAGGCCATTTGCATAAATGCATTGACCAATTGCTTTGCATTTGCAATCTCTCTCAGTCATTATTAAAACTCTTTTCAAGTGGTCCCAAATTAGACCGCTTGTTTGAACCAACAATTCACTGTTCCATGAAAATGAAGTGGAGGCCTTGATGAAGATGCGGAGCCTTGTAGAAATTTACCTCATTTGATTTAGCATCTTACTCATCTTGTTCTTTATGATATTTTGCAATTTTTGACTTGCTCAAACCACTTCCATGTTTGTCCCATTCTCTTTGGGTGGACGTACAACGATCGAATCCCATTGCCTTTTAACCCAAACAAATGTGCTTTTGACGTGTGTATGATCCTTAAACTCTCTTTCGTCTCCCAAACCCATACGGTTGAACCACCTCCTTGGATCTTCCCAACAATGGTTACATATTTCCAAGTGGTGACTTTGGATCAAATTAAGGAAGATTCACTTTCATTCTCCATTGTACGCCCACATCGGGAATCAACGAAGTTGAAGATGCCATTGATGATGATATTAATCTGCAAAAATAAGGATAAAGTTTAAATATTAAACTAAACAATGAGAATAAATAATTTATAAAAATGTGGTAATAATACTGCCCTCAAATGACAAAAATCCTGTGGGTTGTTAGTAGTTACTAGTTAGTAGTTACTAGTGAATAATAAATATTTGGGGTACAGACAAGAAGTTTTAAAGTTTAAGTTTAAACTTTAAAGTTACGCAACGACCAAGCATATGGAGTTTTATATAACTTCTGCTTTGTGTATTTACTATTTTCATTAATGGTGAGAGTCTAAAATACGGACAAGCCATTAAGATCGGTGATGTTGCTTCTGAAATCTAAAGATGCACGATGGCGAGTAATGGTCTAATGAACATATTGGTATAGATTATATTAAAATTTAATAGCTGACGAAGTTAGAACCTAACTTGTGGTGTATTGTGAGAAGCATGAGGGAATTTGAATACATTACTACTTCTTGTGAGAATACCTCTGTCCATGATTTTAATGTCTTCATGAAAATGCGAACTTGAATAAATTATTAGTGACCATTTGAAAGTGAAGTCGGTTCTTTCACGAAATTTCACTTGTGTATGTGTGCCATGGGGTGTTTCACCTACGGCAAGTGTTATAACTTCACCATTGAAGGTTTGAAACTTTGAAGTACTTCCAAGTTATAGCATTTATAATTTTATTGATGATCTCTCAAGGGAAATTAAAAATTACACTCCCTATCAGTGACGTATTTGAATAAAGTACTTAACGAAACTAGACCATTTTCTATAGAGATTGAAAGTTGAAAGTTGAAAGTTGAAATGAGTACTTTCCAAAAATGAGTCTTCCCTTATAAGTTCTTATTTCTAGAGCTTATTCATTGCTTAAATCTCCCAAGCTTGTTCATACCTCCCATATCAGCTGTTCAGCCTTGATTACTTCCTTTACATTAGAACTTTAATTAATAATACTCCAAGGATCTAATTTGTTCCTTTGTCAAAGCTTCAATTTTCTTCAAATGGTTTAGCCCTCCAACAAGTATAGTTTCACCAAAATTGAGTCTACAAACACCAATCCAAGATGCGCACCTAAGCTCTCCAATGAAAGCTCTTGTCCTCAGTGCGAGGGTAACATAGTCAATCTTCAATGTTGTCACCATGCTGCAAGGCTAGAAGTTTAATTTAGATGCGCGTAAAATATATATAATGTACTGAATGAGATACGGCTGACAAGATACGGAGTCCGAAGTATATGTATTAGTGTCACGACCTCACGAGTAGATAACCTGAGTTCGAGGCACACATGTCTAGTTTAATCATGATATATTGATTCTATAAATTAGTTTTTTTTCTAATCGATTGGGCGAGTTACATAAAAAATGCTCAATTGTTTGTCATCATTCTTTCATATTGTAAAATTTTGAGATCATATTATTTTATATGATTTTAGAATTTATTTTACAGCTTTGAACCACCAACTGGAATAAGAAATAGTCTAAATCATACATCATCTTCTATAAGTGTGATTAACTGTAAGTTGAAGCATGTAGTAATTAGTATGGATTCTTAGTTGATTTGTTTGAAACAAAAATTATTTTTATAGCATATATACATCATTTCTGTTGAGCTGATTCATCATATGCTTTGATCGGGAAATGTGTCATCGTCATATTTATGGTCTTATTATATTAATTTAACTTAAAATTGAAACATTTGCCTAATAAATTGTTGATATGAAAAATAGAAGGTTCGACGAAAAGGAAAAGGCCTTGGCCGGCTGGGTGGAAGCAGAGGCTGCTACGGGCGGCAAATGAGGGCGGCGGATGAGGTGGCAGGCGGAGAAATAGGACGAGAAGCGAGGATATAGGGTCTTTGCGGAAGAGGAGAAGGGAGAGATAGGAGGCGGCATCAAGGGTTTGGGTACGAGAAGCAAGGAGAAGTGGTGCGGAGGGAAAAGAAGGCGGTGTGGAGGTTGCGGAGGATTAGGGAGCGGAAGGTGAAGGCGAGAGTGTTAATTTTAGATAACCAATAATGATTGTTACCTTGTCTACAAACTTTAAACTGCCTAGAACTCAGTACGATGCCTTAAAACTTAGTATATATTTAAGATTAAGTATTGATTGCCAAAATTACTAATACTCCGGGTCTAAAGAGCTCCCCGGAGACTGTGTTCCTTCTTGATAACGCCTTGAAGTTGAGAATCGAGAATACGACCCCGTCGACACTTCGGTAGAAAAATATATTGTTAAAAAATTTAATATTATTAAATTGAATACGTACGAAAGCTGTCTATACTACATAGTCATATTTGGCTCTGCGTTTAAAAGACATGACGGTTCAAACATAGAAACATAAATACACGAGCGATGGCAAGCCGGCGGAGCGGAACTCTCGGTTTCTGTTGCTCTTTGAAGTTTCGCAG
The DNA here is from genome assembly GCA_034641835.2 of Pinus albicaulis. Taxonomy (NCBI): domain Eukaryota; kingdom Viridiplantae; phylum Streptophyta; class Pinopsida; order Pinales; family Pinaceae; genus Pinus; species Pinus albicaulis. Next base: position 229,593,737 of record CM076573.1, read on the forward strand.
GCAAGCTCACTGTGTCAGAGATTAAATCTTTCATGGAAGTTGCTTTGCGGCGGAAAATTCCGGTCACTCGGAAGTTCGGAACCCTTTGCGGCGGAAGATGAGACTTAAAAACGAAATTCCCTTTCCAAATTACACAATAGCGATAATGTTTCCAGGCGAAAAAAATCAAGTTGGGGTAAAAATGTTTCGAAAATCGTGAGAAACGGTTCAAGAATTTTTAATCGTTTCAGATTTTTATAAATACGTTTGATTTGGAAATACGTTTGATTTTTTAACAAATACGTATCCAAATTCAAAAACGGTACGGAAAGCATTTTCGGAAAAACCGTTTCCAAAATTTCGGAAACGGATAAGATACGTATCCAAGGTGTTCAGGAGTTTCGTACGGGTTTCGATTTCCGGAAACGGGGGATCAGGATTTGGGGCAAGCCTAGGCATTTCTACGGCAACTTAGGGAAAAAAAGTTGGGATTCAGTAATACAATAATGAACAAAAAAGCCACTATATGTATCGGTAAAGAATGAATGAAAGAAGGTTGTGGAAAGTGTAGTACAATGATTGTTGACACATTAAACATTGTGAAGGCACCAATAGACTGCCTAACAATGCCATCCAAAGAGTATCTAGTGTTTAGAGGGCCTCACTAAGTGCCACTAGGAGGAGCTCAGAAACAAGCTGAAACTTCTAATATTCAAGGATGATGGAAACATCTATCTAATCTTTGCCAAGTCCTCCACTATAAGTCCTTCATGGTTCCTCAATCCCATGGTTCTTTCTGAAGAATTTTTGCACTTGAAGATTTTGGGGATTGGGACACTTTAATATTCAACTTCTTGAATTATTGTTTCAGCTTTAATTTTCAAGTTAAAGTTTGGCAGGAAAAATTTCTCACCTGTATAGGTAACATTGTTTGCACATTATAGAGAAAGGCTTATTACTGAACTCACCACATTCTCCAGACAACATGCTTTCACAAGAAAAGACATGAAATAAGTAACTTCCCTGGTATCAGATGAAAAATAATGATGTTAAATGCAAGCAAACAGTTTTGACAGCAATCAAAATGTCTTTCTTGGATGTAGTCTTAGAGAGGAACCAAAAAAAGGTATGAATTTACATGGATCCGTGAATTCAACTCGAAGTTTAAGCTCTCTGATCATAGGTGAAATGTAGGTGATTGATCCACAGCAATTAAGTGGCTCATTCAGCAACCTACCCTTATCAATCCAATAGATATTAGCGAAAAAGGGTTCCTTGATTTGTGCCTTAATCATAGGAGCCGAACAAGCTCCTTCTTGTGCAAGACTTGAATTCATAAAAATAAGGAGATTCCATATAAATTAGGATGAGTTCCTATAATTTAGGAAACAGTCCCAAAAATTAGGACGAGTTAGGATGCGATTAGCGTGTATTTGAAATTGAAATTAGATGCTTGATTTTCTAGTGTGGGTTGATTGAGGAAACACAAGTGATTGATTCAATGTTGTTAGCTTGAAATAGGACAAGTTATAACGAAAGCGAGTTAACTCATGCTAACTCAATCAATCACAAAATCGTTCTTAATTAGAAAACTCACTAATTTTAACCATTCGAATTACCTTTAAGAGGAACAAAGGCACAAGTTTAATCATTATTTGGTGGGCAAGGAGTTGGTGAGACCCAGCAATAGGAAGCACAAGTTTGTGCGTGGAGCATGTGAGAGAAAAGAGTGTGCAAGAAAGCTTGTGCATAGGTTAGTAGAAGACGTGAGAGATCAACGGTCTTGCAGGGTTTAGCTTAGATTAGCGGGGAAAGACTAGTGTGTGTTTAGATTGAAATAGTTGAATTTTGTAGAGATCAATTGCTGGAAGTTTTTTCTATCAATAAAATTTTCATCGACGGTTTCAGTTGGGTTCCCTAGAAAAACAATGTGGTTTCTTGTGTGATTGACAGCACCTTTATCTTC
>CM076573.1:229595781-229635730 GCA_034641835.2 Pinus albicaulis
CTCACAGCAATCACACAAATAGTTAAGTAAAATGCAAATAGAACATATAAGTGGATCTTATAGAAGACAAATCAGAAACAGGAAAAATGTGGTGGTGCGTTACGGCGGTCAACAGGATGCTTCAACCAGCAAAGTCTCCTTGGTCAGCCAACCCAGAATGTGTCACAACAGTCCTCCAATCAGCAAACGAGTCAACCCAAGTCAACTCCAAAAAAGTCAACGTTGTCCAGAAAAAGTCAACGCAGGGCAGCAAGCTAAAAGTCAACGTAGCAGCAGATTGGTCAACCCTTTGACCTCGATTTCTGTGCCAAACAGTACGGCCTTCCAAAATCGAACTTCTCACCAAATTTCAGCCCATTCGGACCATGCGTTGACCAAAGTCAACGCTGGTCAAACTTCCAGCAAAACCCTAGCTGCAACAACTCGTCCTTCAGCTCAGCCGTACAGAAATTCGTCCTTCTTCTTCACACGTGTGGGCTGGAAATGTCTTCTAAGGAGCTCGTACTACATCAGATGAAAGAAGAAGATGTGTGTTGTGTTGTGATGAAATGCTCTCCAACTTTGCCTGTATTTATATCCGTCATTGGGGTGTGTGACACATCTGCTGGGGGTGTGAAACCTTAAGGCCGACCTGCACATATAATTTATTATGAATAATAAATTCAAAATAAATGTTCTGCTCATCGGATTAAGACATATTATATATGGATTTTACACCTCTCCGAAAAAGGAATCCAACAAAAATATTAGCCTCTTAATCTGAGCATCATAACATGGAGTTTGGACCTAGTTGTCCAAATTTAACACTCCCTCTCAACTAGGGAGAACTCCATCTATCAGTGCAATCAAACATCGTGCGTCATCCCGTCGTAACTTGCTTTGCTGGCCTCTTTATTTCAAAACAGAAGTGGGTCAGTCACAAAGACATCATCCCCCGACTGACATAATCAGTCCAGAGGTTCGAAACCTCTATCAAACTCATAAAGAGTATCCAACCAACCCAAAGTTGGTTCATCTGACCCGAAGTCAGGCAGACGTCCCAGACCTCACTAAACTTGATCCCAGATCAAGTGGTTGGACCGTGCCATCCTAGATAGAGAGTACGGCAATCTCTGATGCGTCCATCGGTCTTTGCTAATAGTCTCTAGCTTTTCCCACCTCATTGGCCAAATGAGAGGTACTTCCCATGAGCCCTGAACTCAATGGGTAGGATGCATACGGGGCACAGATAAATGAGTGGCGAACCAGCTCAACACTCACAAGGGTGGGGCAGAAGCATTATGAGTGCTTATAGCTCTGAGAAGCTATCCCCAAAGCCCCCCAGAGCTCCCAGAGCTCATCGTCCAACAAGACCCACATCATAGGGTCTTTCCACGACACCAAGACTCTCACGGAAGGTTAGGAACTTGACCTTCCCCGGGGGCTTAGTGAGAATATCCGCGACCTGCTCATCAGTTCCTATATGATCGAGCCTTACGGCGCCTCGCTGTACCATATCCCGGATAAAGTGGTACCTGATATCAATATGCTTGGATTGGTCGTGGAACACAGGATTCTCAGTCATACGAATCCCACTCTGATTATCATAGAGTATCACAGTGGTATCTAGCACATGTCCAAACAGCTCACTAAAGAGCTTCCGCAACCAAACTGCTTCACAACAGGCCATACTAGCAGCAATGTATTCGGCCTCCGCGGTGCTCAAAGCCACCGACTTCTGCTTCCTGCTCATCCATGAGATCGAAACAGAACCAAGATTGAAGCAGCATCCCGATGTGCTCTTACGATCCACCACACTGCCAGCCCAATCGGCATCAGTATATCCACGGAGTATCACACTCCCGGCAGTGTATCTCAGCCCATGGTTTATCGTGCCCAGAAGATATCTCAAAAGATTCTTGGCACCAACCCAGTGAAAATGATGAGGCTCAACCATCTGTTGACTCAAAGTGTTCACTGCAAAACATATGTCCGGACGGGTGTTCACTAAGAACATCAAAGCTCCTATGAGTTGACGATACTCGGTAGGATTGGCCAAGATAGGCCCAGCAGCGCTGCCACTCAACTTCTTAAAGTTGAGTTCCATCGGTGTCGACACGGACTTACAGTCCACCATTCCAAATCTTTCCAGAAGCTTCACAATGTATTTTCCTTGAGAAAGGAAAATCTCTCCAGGTCTCTGCCAGACCTCCAGGCCTAGGAAGTAGTGCATCGGTCCTAGGTCCTTCATCTCGAACTCAGCAGCGAGCTCCCTCTTACATTGATGAATGAGAGGGTCAGCACCTGTCAGGAAGAGGTCGTCCACATACAGCACTAGAATGAGAGGCTTCCCCTGCACAACCTTGAAGTAAAGGTTCGGATCAGCATTACTTTGAGTGAAGCCCAACTTCATCAAGTAACTATCCATCCTCTCGTACCAAGCTCTGGGTGCTTGCTTTAACCCATAGAGGGCTTTCTTCAACCTGCAGACATGAGTGTCTCGATCCTGAACTTCAAATCCCAGAGGTTGTTCCACATACACCTCTTCCCTTATAGCACCATGCAGAAAAGCGGTCTTGACATCCATTTGATGAAGACTCCATCCTTGCGTAGCAGCAAGGGCTATGATTGATCGAATGGTGGTATATCGTGCCACAGGTGCAAATATGTCATCATAGTCAATTCCTTCCTTTTGAGAGAAGCCACGGGCAACAAACCTTGCCTTGAACTTTTCAGCACTCCCATCAGATCCATGTTTGATCTTGTAGAGCCATTTTGCGGTGACAAAAGATTTGTCCTTCGATCTCGGGACCACATCCCAGACATCATTCTTCATTATGGACTCATATTCTTCGTGCATAGCATCCTTCCAAACTTGATGCTTTACGGCTTCCTCAAAAGATCCAGGTTCAGATTGTACAATAGTACTCATGGCAGCGAGATACCCTTGGTATCTACACGGCTTCTTGCTTTCTCGGAATGTCCCCCTTGGGGCAGCATGACCCTCAGCATCTTCGAGGGTGTCCCTGAGCCATGATGGTCTCTTTCCGAGTGAAGGAGATGGATCAATAGGGTCCATTGGTCCTTCAATATCAGGCATTGTCTCATCCTGCGGTTCTTCCAGATTTCCAGGCCTTTCTTCATGATTTTCTCCAGATCTTGGAAGATCTACTACTTTCTTCAGTGAAGCATCTTCGTCAAAAGTGACATCATGGCTTATCTCTACTTCCCTTTGACCAGGTACATAGACTCTATATGCCTTAGAAGTCTCACTGTAGCCCACAAACATTCCTTTCTTCCCAGTAGCATCTAGCTTACTTCTCTTTTCTTTCGGCACATGAAAATAGACGGGACATCCAAAAATTCTAAAATGTGAGACATCAGGTTTCTTACCAGAGAAAACCTCTTCCGGAGTTTTGGAGTCCAAAGTGGAATGAGGGCATCGGTTTTGAATGTACATAGCAGTGTTTGCAGCTTCTCCCCACAGAAACTTAGGTAGACCCTGGTCACATAGCATGGCACGGGCAGCTTCCACAATAGTCCTATTCTTGCGTTCAGCAACACCATTCTGCTCAGGAGTATATGCAGTGGTAGTCTCCCTCTTAATGCCAGCTTCTCTGCAGAAGTCTTTGAACTCATTTGACTCATATTCAATGCCATTGTCGGTCCTCAAAATCTTGATCTTCTTTCCGGTCATATTTTCCACAAAGGCTTTGAAGGTACGGAACCACATGAAAGCCTCATCCTTCTTCTTCAAGAAGTATATCCAGGTTTTGCGAGAGAAGTCATCAGTAAATGTCATGTAGTAAGAACATCCCCCCAGGGATGTCACGGGCAACATACCGGATAGATCAGAATGGACCAATTGCAAAATATCAGATGTCTTTGTGACACTTGAGGGGAAAGGTCCCCTTGTATTTTTTCCTTCGGCACAGCCCTTACATACACCTTCATGATTATTTCCAAAGTCAGGCATCCCTGTCACCACCTTCCTTGCTTCGGGAAGGGCCTTGTAATGAAGGTGTCCAAATCTTCGGTGCCATAGTTCGGTTTGACGGATAGTATCACAAGTCATTGCTCCCAGCGGACTTCCTCCAACCTGGTAGAGTGTGCCAACTCTAAAACCAATTGAGATAGCTTCATTGAAACTCTCCTTCCACATGAGCACCTTTCCATCAGAGAAAGTTACATTGAATACTTTGTCTTCCATGGCAGATATAGACACAAGGTTCTTCTTCAATTTAGGTACATAGAGTACATCTTGCAAACGTAGGACTTGTCCTTGAGACAAGTGGAGGGTCACAGTCCCTGTCCCTTTCACGGGATATGTGGCATTATCCCCAAGGATAATTTCTAGATTAGTATCCCTCTCAACCATGTGAGAGAGTGCTCCCTTGAATCTGGTGATGTGTCTTGAGGCACCACTATCGATTATCCAGACATCCATAGTGTCGGGCGGAGATGTAGCAGAAAGAGCAGATACAAGAATATACTCATTTCTTTTATCAACAACATTAGACTCCTCATACCTGGTATTTCTAGACCTTTTAGAAGGTTGATTGTTTCCACCAAAGTGAGCCTTCCTCTTTCCTTTGGATCTGTCATTTCTTCGATTCCCATTCCTTCGGTTGTTGTTGTTATCATCACTATCGGGAGAATCTTTCTTGAAGGGGCATTCTCTAGCATAGTGACCAGGCCTATGGCAAGTGAAACACTTGCCCTTCTTTTCTTGAGCCTTCGTTCTTCCTTTGTCCTTAGGACCACCAAAGTTCTTCTTTCGAGAATGAGCACCATAGGCAGCATTTCTGTCATTATCGAATTCCTTCATCCTTGTTTCTTCTTGCATACATATAGACAGAAGCTCATCAAAGTTAGGAATGGTATTATTGTTGAGAATGGTAGTTGTGAATACTTGCCATTCATATGGAAGTCCTCCAAGTGCGGTGAGAACCATCTCACGATCAGCTATTGTCTCCCCAATAGCTAGCAGATTGTTCCTTGTTTCGGTTAATTTCAGAAAGTAAGTTTGAACAGACACATCCCGGCCCTTCTTCATGTTCTTCAACTTGTTCTTGAGGAATAGCACTTGGTTCACATTGTTTACTTTGAACATAAGGATCAATTTGTCATACATCTCCTTGGATGTGCCTAGTTCAGATATATAGGCAACCAGGCTCTTATGTATGGATTCCCTGATCATCAGCTTTGCTTTGATCTCTCCCTTCTTATACTTGTTTCTAACAGCAGTGGTAGCATTGGATGGAGGTTCTTGAATTTTACCCAGCACATGATCCAAGAGATCATGGTCTTCCAATTTGAGATCTAATATCATCTTCTAGGCATGGAAGTCATCCCTTCCAGTCAGCTTGTCATTCTCCTTGAATTCAAGACTTGTGGAACCCATTTCTTTCGGTGGTGATTGCTAAAGATAGAGTTTGTCTTCACCTCAGCTCTGAAACCATGTAAATTTTTGTAGATGTTCTATGCTTGGAGCAACTTTACTTTTCTCACAGCAATCACACAAATAGTTAAGTAAAATGCAGATAGAACATATAAGTGGATCTTATAGAAGACAAATCAGAAACAGGGAAAATGTGGTGGTGCGTTACGGCGGTCAACAGGATGCTTCAACCAGCAAAGTCTCCTTGGTCAGCCAACCCAGAATGTGTCACAACAGTCCTCCAATCAGCAAACGAGTCAACCCAAGTCAACTCCAAAAAAGTCAATGCTGTCCAGAGAAAGTCAACGCAGGGCAGCAAGCTAAAAGTCAACGCAGCAGCAGATTGGTCAACCCTTTGACCTCGATTTCTGTGCCAAACAGTACAGCCTTCCAAAATCGAACTTCTCACCAAATTTCAGCCCATTCGGACCATGCGTTGACCAAAGTCAACGCTGGTCAAACTTCCAGCAAAACCCTAGCTGCAGCAACTCATCCTTCAGCTCAGCCGTACAGAAATTCGTCCTTCTTCTTCACATGTGTGGGCTGGAAATGTCTTCTAAGGAACTCGTACTACATTAGATGAAAGAAGAAGATGTGTGTTGTGTTGTGATGAAATGCTCTCCAACTTTGCCTGTATTTATATCCATCATTGGGGTGTGTGACACATCTGCTGGGGGTGTGAAACCTTAAGGCCGACCTGCACATATAATTTATTATGAATAATAAATTCAAAATAAATGTTCTGTTCATCGGATTAAGACATATTATATATGGATTTTACACCTCTCCGAAAGAGGAATCCAACAAAAATATTAGCCTCTTAATCTGAGCATCATAACGTGGAGTTTGGACCTAGTTGTCCAAATTTAACACCAATCCTACTGAGTATCGTCAACTCGTAGGAGCTCTGATGTTCTTAGTGAACACCCGTCCAGATATATGTTTTGCAGTGAACACTTTGAGTCAACAGATGGTTGAGCCTCATCACTTTCACGGGGTTGGTGCCAAGAATCTTCTGAGATATCTTAGGGGCACGATAAACCATGGGCTGAGATACACTGCCGGGAGTGTGACACTCCGTGGATATACTGATGCCGATTGGGCTGGCAGTGTGGTGGATCGTAAGAGCACATCGGGGTGCTGCTTCAATCTTGGTTCTGCTTCAATTTCATGGATGAGCAGGAAGCAGAAGTCGGTGGCTTTGAGCACCGCTGAGGCCGAATACATTGCAGCGAGTATGGCCTGTTGTGAAGCAATTTGGTTGCGAAAGCTCTTTAGTGAGCTGTTTGGACATGTGCTAGATACCACTGTGATACTCTGTGATAACCAGAGTGGGATTCGTATGACTGAGAATCCTGTGTTCCACGACCGATCCAAGCATATTGATATCAGGTACCACTTTATCCTGGATATGGTACAGCGAGGCGCCGTAAGGCTCGATCATATAGGAACTGATGAGCAAGTCGCGGATATTCTCACTAAGCCCCTGGGGAAGGTCAAGTTCCTAACCTTCCGTGAGAATCTTGGTATCGTGGAACGACCCTATGATGTGGGTCCCGTTGGACGATGAGCTCTAGGAGCTCTGGGGGGCTTTGGGGATAGCTTCTCGGAGCTATAAGCACTCACGGGGCTAGGCTTGCCGAACCTTGTGGTGCTTCTGCCCCACCGTTGTGATTTTGAGTTGGTTCACCTCTCATTTTTCAACTTTAACAGTATCGTCAACTCAGAGGAGCTCGATGTTCTTAGTGAACACCTCGCCCGTACATTCTGCTTTGGTATGAACACTTCTGAGTCACCGATGGTTGAGCCTCATCACTTTCACTGGATTGGTGCCAAGAATCTATGGAGATATCTTCAGGGCACAATCAACCATGGGCTGAGATACACTGCCGGGAGTTTGAGACTCCATGGATATACCGATGCCGATTGTGTTGGCAGTGTGGTGGATCACAAGAGTACATTTGGATGCTGCTTTACCTTGGGTTCTGCTTCGATATCTTGGATGAGCAAGAAGCAAAAGTCGGTGGCTTTGAGCACCGCTGAGGCCGAATACATTGCAGCGAGTATGGCCTGCTGTGAAGCTGTTTGGTTGCGAAAGCTCTTCAGTGATCTGTTTGGGCATGTGCTAGATACCACTGTTATCCTTTGTGATAACCAGAGTGGGATTCGTCTTTCTGAGAATCTCGTGTTCCACGACCGATCCAAGCATATTGATATCAGGTACCACTTTATCCGGGATATGGTACAACGAGGCGTCGTAAGGCTCGATCATATAGGAACTGATGAGCAGGTCGCAGATATTCTCACTAAGCCTCTGGGGAAGGTCAAGTTCCTAACCTTCTGTGAGAATCTTGGTATCGTGGAACGACCCTATGATGTGGGTCCGTTGGACGATGAGCTCTGGGAGCTCTAGGGGGCTTTGGGGATAGCTTCTTGGAGCTATAAGCACTCACGAGGCTAGGCTTGCCGAACCTTGTGGTGATTCTGCCCCACCGTTGTGATTTTGAGTTGGTTCACCTTTCATTATTTGTGCCCCGTATGCATCCTACCAATTGAGTTTAGGGCTCATGGGAAGTACCTCTCATTTGGCCAATGAGGTGGGAAAAGCTAGAGACTAGTAGCAAAGACTGATGGACGCATCAGAGATTGCCGTACTCTCTATCTAGGATGACACGTGTCCAACCACTTGATCTGGGATCAAGTCTAGTGAGGTTTCAGACCTCCTACTGACTTCGGGTCAGGTAAACCAACTTCGGGTTGGTATGAGGCTCTTTGTGAGTCCGATAGAGGTTTCGGACCTCTGGGCTGAATCTGTTAGCTGGGGAATGATGTCTTTGTGACTGACCCACTTCTGTTCTGAAATAAAGAAGCCAGCAAAGCAAGTTTCGGCGGGATGACGCACGATGTTGATTGCACTAATAGATGGAGTTCTCCCTAGTTGAGAGGGAGTGTTAAATTTTGACAACTAGGTCCAAACTCCATATTAAGATGCTCAGATTAAGAGGCTAATATTTTTGTTGGATTCCTCTTTCTGAGAGGTGTAAAATCCATATAAAATTTATCTTAATCCGATGAGCAGAACATTTATTTTGAATTTATTATTTATAATAAATTATATGTGCAGGTCGGCCTTAAGGTTTTACACCCCCAGCAGATGTGTCACACACCTCAATGATGTATATAAATACAGTCAAAGTTGGAGAGCATTTCACACTCACTCACCACACATCTTCTTCTCTTCTTTGATTTAGTACGAGCTTCTTGGAGGACGAATTCAGCTCACACGTGGGAAAAAGCACGAGTTTGTACAGCCAAGAAGGACGCAGATTGCTGCAACTAGGGTTTCCAAGGAAGTTTGACCAGTGTTGACTTTGGTCAACGCATGGTCCAAAGAGGCTGAAATTTATTGGAGACTTCGATTTTGGGAGGTCATACACATTGGCACAAGAACCGAGGTCAAAAGGTTGACCGAAGTTGGAGCTGCGTTGACTTTTATGTTGCTGCCCTGCGTTGACTTTTCTGGACAGCGTTGACTTTTCTGGAGTTGACTTGTGTTGACTGATTTGAGGATTGTTGTGACACATTCTGGGTTGGCTGATCAAGGAGACTTTGCTGGTTGAAGCATCCTGTTGACCGCCGTAACGCACCATCACATTTTTCCTGTTTCTGGTTTGTCTTCCATAGATCCACTGGTATGTTCTATCAGCATTTTGCTTAACTGTTTGGGTGATTGCTGTAATAAAAGTAAAGTTGCATCAAGCATAGAACATCTACAAAAATTTACAATAAGTCAGAGTGTGAATCTTCTAGAAAACATGGATCAATTCAAGTTTTAATCTTAGCCATTGATTAATCTTTTAATCTGGGTTGTTGGTTCTCCAACAGGAAGATTATAAAAGAAGGCTTGAGGGTCATCTGGAAAACAAGCCAGGCATACACTCAGTACCCGAAGGAGATCGATTCCGAAGTAAGAGAATTCAATTTCAGTGGGAGAGTTGCAGGGCGAGGAGTTTGCAAAAGCAAGAGGAGGGAGTCAGCAGTGATCAAGATCAGGGACGGAGGGCAGCAGTGGGCCACTGGAGGCAGCTTGAGGCTGCAGCACAGAGAACCCACGCAGTCTCCACGCAGACTTATGCAGTCCAGCGCTGGGACTGCGCAGTGAATCACACAGAAAGACACAGGAGCCAGTAAGGGTTGATCAGGGTGTCAAATAATTGTCCAAGGGAGCCGAAAATTCAGTCTCAGGTGTTTCTGATTTTATCTGCCATTATATTTCCCTGTAAAGATATCATTTGCGAAAGAATTAATAAAACCCTCATCTGCTGCACCGGTTTTCCCGCATTGGGTTTTTCCGGGGACAATTGTCCAAAAAATAACTGTGTACATGTGATTGATTCTTGTGCTTATGTTCCCTATTGTTTATTTCTCTGCATATATATTTGTGAATGTTATAGTAGTACTTATTTCGATATTTTCCAGAAGATTTCTGAATAATAACTTATTGAAATAATAAGTACAAGAGATAAATCTATCACTGAAACTGTATAGTTTTCAATTTGAAAATTTCACACAGTTCTTGTGAAGGACCACAAGACTATTAGTGGGCAAGTTTTTAGAGATCTCTCAGGGGAAGCAGGATGGCTTACCAAAGGTTGAGAGCAGATCACTATCTAGAGGGAGCATTGAACTTCATAGATTGGAAAGAGAGGATTATGATAGTGTTGGAAGATAATGGTGTGGGAGAATTCGTGAAGCAGACTATCCCACCGCCATAAGATGCCCAACAATTGGCCTAGCATACTAAGAATGATATCAAAGCAAGGAGGATCATTCTAGAAGGGGTCAAAGATCATATAGTGCCTCATATCCATGAGAAGAAGATAGCATTTGAGATGTACGATACGATCCTGAAGTTGTACCAGAGTACCATAGATACCAGGAAGTTTGCTCTTAAGGAGAAGTTGAGGAGTATCCAGATGAGCAAGGATGAGCCCATCATCCCATATTTGTCAAAGTTCACTCAGGTACGATATGAACTAGGTGGGGTGGGCGTGGTTGTATCTGATCATGATCTTGTGAGTTTTGCCTTACTTAGACTTCACAAGTCGTGGAAAGGGTTCCAGGATGTTGTTAGTGGGAGAGAGAACTTTCCAAATTGGGAAAGGTTTTGGACTGACTACATACAGGAAGAGATCCGAAGAGGAACCACAGAAGGGAGATCAGTTATGATAGAGGATGAGGAGAACTGTGCCCTGGCAGGCAAGAGTAGCAAGGCCAAGGGCAAGAAGGGCCAAAGAGAGGTCGAGTCCAGTCAGAAGGGCAAGAAGAAGGATCTAAGCAAGATCAAGTGCTTTCATTGCCATGAATTTGGACACTATGCTTCTAAGTATTCTGGTAAGAATAAGGGGGTCGGGAAAGATCATATCGCTACATCAGCAGAGGTAGATAACTTTTCTGCCCAATTCGAGAAAGATTTCTTATTTATTGCTTGCATGGCAAGCTTAGCAAATAGAAGTATATGGTATATTGATTCAGGGGCTTCCTTCCATATGTCCAGGAACAACAAGAGTTTTAGCCACCTGAAGGAGAAGGACATGCAATTTCAGATCGAGCTAGGATATGATGGTCAATATGCAGCTAGATGAGTTGGTACTGTCAGTTTTCAAAGGGAGTCAGGTAATCCTCTTCATCTCAGTGATGTTCTCTATGTTCCAAGATTGAGGCAGAATCTTGTTTCGATAGCTACCGATATGATGTCATCTCCAATAGAGGTAAGGCTTACCTCCAGCACTTAGCTTCTAGATGTAAGAAGTAGATAGGTGTGAAGGTGAAGAATCTTTACAAGTTACAGGTAGAGACAGGTGCAGCCTTGAGCAGCAAGGCAAGTTGTACACAAAGTAGAGAAGTGGTGGTTGAGCGAGAGCGGGATAGAGCTCTCAAGATGGAGCCTCTGCCAGCATCTCAGTTTCAGGCTAACCTAGTTGGCAATTGTTGACGAGTAGGATGATGATGAGGCATATCCCAAGGCAAGTGGAGGCGGCCACTCAGTCAGAGACTTCCAGTATAGGTAAAGTTCGAGCCAAGTGGGCAGAGGATTTGATAAGGGAGATCATAAGAGAATTGAGTCTCCCAGCATCAAGAAGCAAACACCCAGGTACACAGGGTACATGGCACTTATGACTAAAGTGGTAGATTTGCAGAGCATGGTGGGAAAGAACAGGTCTTCAAAGCAAGTTCTACAAAAGAAATCAAGGAATTCTTCCAGTTCAGAGGGAGCAATTGCAGCTGCAGAGAACTTGGTAGAGTTGAACACAAATCAAGGTGGACGAGATTCTTTCAGGAACACCTTCCTCGCTAAGATGGAGTGTTGAAATATTAGAGAGAAAAGGGTTCCTTGATTTGTGCCTTAATCATAGGAGCCAAAACAAGTTCCTTCTCGTGCATGACTCGAGTTCCTAAAAATTAGGAGATTCCCTATAAATTAGGACGAGTTCCTATAATTTAGGGATCAATCCCTAGAAATTAGGATGAGTTAGCATGCAATTAATTGATGTGTTGAAATTGAACATCGAGTTCTTGATTTTCTAGTGTGAGTTGATTGAGGAAAAACACAAGTGATTGAGTTTCAAGCGGTTGACTTGAAACACGACGAGTTGCATGAACCACAAAATTATTCCTTAATTAGAAAACTCACTAATTTTAACCATTTGAATTGCCTTTAAAAGGAGGAACGAAGGCACAATTTTAATCATTGTTTTGGTGGGCACGAGTTGGTGAGACCAAGCAATAGGAAGCACGAGTTTGTGCGTAGAGCTTGTGAGAGAAAGAGTGTGCAAGAGAAGCTTATGCACAGGTTGGTAGAGGGCACCCTATGTTGCACGGGTTCCCGCACCCAGGGGTAGGGTTCCCGAACCCGTACTGGGTTCCCGTCCCCAAGTACCGAGTGCTTGACGGGTTCTTCTCAGAAGCACCCTAAAGAACCCGAGACTTCCCACACAAAATCAGGGTTCTTTTGCTGATTTAGGGACGGAGAACCCCAAAAACGGGTTCTTTTCGGGTTCTTCGGCGACAAGTTTGGTTAAATTTTTATTTTATTTTATTAAATTCGACTATTACTAATCGCTATTAAAATTAAAATTTAAGATTTTTTTATTAAAATTAAAATTAAATATGACTCGACTATTCTTATTGTGATTTTTTTTTTGTTATAACTTACCCACTCGGACTCTGCAACCCACAGCAATCGTTACCTCACCACACAACAACTCACCCTCACCGCACAGCAACTCATCCTCAGCACAGCAAGCAGCAACCTCACCCACTTATTAAGTGAGCAACTTGAATTCATTAATAGAGATGAAAGAGGAACTTGACAAATTCATGAAATCAGAGAAGGGAATGAAAGAATACAAAATCTCGAGGAAACTGGAAGACTGCACACATTTCTAGTAAGTGTAGTTGCAAAGTTACAGGTGCAACTAAAAGTGGGTTCAACATGGAAAATTTTAGTTGAACAGACAGTGTTTACTAACAACCAATACCCCATATGCTTAGGTATTCCCGAAAGAAAAGAAGGCACAATATTAATGCACCCAAATACCAAGGTTGTTGATTCGAGATTAGACTAATGGATACATGCACAGGGAACAAGGCAAAAGGGGTGTGTTTAATTCATCTTCCTTCTATATCGAAAGTGTTATAAGTGAAATAATTGCTGACATTGTAGTCTTTAAAATTGATGAAATTGTAGATGCTCATGTTCAGTTAATTCTAACTGCATGGGAAAATCCTGCAAAGGAAGTTTTCAAATGTTGTCATTTGTTACTTGTATAGTAGCTTCACTTGGATGGCATTACCATGATGCAAGTATCATTTTCTGATGGGTATGTTGTGACAAAGACATTCTTACTATGATTGTAGTGTTTTCAACAGTAATTTTCTATATCATTAGGGCATACATTGCTGTTAGTAGTGACAGTGGGAACTCATATAATCATTGCACTCTTCAATCTATCTTAATCTATTAAGAAATTTTGAAATTTTGAAATTTCAATGTATTATCAATTTTAATTTATCTGAAGAGTCAAGACTGATATGATATATCATTATGTGAATGTTGAATGTTCAATGATGTGCATGTTTAAATCTTTGAAGTTTAAACTTTAATTTTTAAATAAAAAATATTTTATTTTTCTTGTTTTATACAAATTCACATATATATATACCCCCGACGAACCCATGCACCCTGTTTCAAAAAGTCCCGTCCCCGCACCCGCACCCACGTTTCCTGGCAACATAGAGGGCACCAGAGATCAGCAGTCTTGCAAGGATTTCAAGCTTAGATCAAGCAAGAAAGACGTGTCTTTCAAATTGAAACAGTTGTATTTTGTAAGAGATCAATTGCTCTATTTTTTTCTATCAATAAAATTCTCATCAAGCAGAGGGTTTTCCCAGTTGGGTTCCCTAGAAAGACAGGGTGTTTTTATCGTGCGACTGTGCTTTTATTTCTGCTCTTATTCCGCTGCATCTAGTAGAGAAATTCTGTGTTTATGTGAGAAGAAATTTTATTTCACATCGCTCATATTAGCAGATCAGAATTTCATGGATTTTCTACATTTTATGGAAGTAAAGAGTAGATACCTTGCACTTTATAAAAATATCAGTCCATTACATCTAAGCTGAAGAAACTATTACATAGAAATTGTGGGAAGCAATGGAGATTATGGTGGGAGATACAGATCAAACAGAGGATCCGTAGAGCAATAAAGGGCTATTAAAGGCAACCAAAGAAAAAGTTAACAAATGACGAAGGGTAACACAAATGAAATATATGTAAGAACAGACTATGTAATACAGAGTATACTCCTGAACCTTCGTGGATGCAGAGGTGTTTGAAACCCGTTCTGGAACCAACTTCTGTCATGGCATCTAGAATTGTTTCTGATTGGCCCTTCATACATGAAGACCTAGAGTGCACTGATGTAAGAGACCAGGCACCATGGTAAGTAGGTGGCAATATAAGAACAGTAAGGAATAGGCGTACTACTACTAAAAGTAGGGCAGGGTTATCCCTCCTAAATAGTAAATACATACTACTCTTATCTTAGGCATGTACTAATTTATCTCATCAAAAATAAAAGGTGGTGCTTTTGCTCAAGCAGTTAAACACATGGTATCAAGATATCAATTTGGACGGTCCAAAATCTCAAAGCTGACAATCTTTGATAAATTAAAGCCACAAAACCTTCCTAATAAGTTTCAAAATAATGTGGACCTTGGATTCAACAAATGCAGACCACAGCTCCTGCAGTCACACTAACCTTAAATTAATACATGAAGCAGTATACACTCAATTCTACAGGCCATTTGTCCGGGGGGGCACCTCAATTGGTGATCAAAGTAATGTAAAATCTGTGAAAACTGAGAGATCCAAGGTTCAAATCCCCCTGTTTGCGACCCAGTTTAACGGAGAGAAGGACAGGCCATAAACCCCCAGAGGTTTGGTAGTTACATTTCAGGCGGCCAGTTGGGTTCCTCTGGGATAATTTTTTTTTTTTTTTTAAATGTACTACAGGCCATTTGCTAGTTTCGAGCAGCAGCTACATCAACTTGAATAATCCTTGTAAAAATCTGTCATTTTATATCATTCAATTCTCTCTGCAGTTTCTTTCACTCAGAGATACTTTGGCAGCTTTTGTGTTCTATTCCAAACAAATAGAAATGTGCTATCGACTGGAAAATAGCTTATAAACTAAAAACTTAAAAGTATTGAGAGAAATTCAAAGACATTATAGAGAAGAATCTTTCTTAAGATAGACCTTAAACAGGTTGCTCAGAAGATCAACTACTTTAACAGTAGCACACTGTAACAGTAACCATGTCTCAAAAGACCTGTATATATCAGGATAAAATACTTCCATACTTCTTAATGAACGTATGACATACCCCGATATTCATGTATTAGATGTTTGAATAAAATTTATGCATTGATTGGATATTTTAGCAACATTGATAACAATAATCTCAAACATTAGTTGATCAGAAAATGTGTCAACTTCCATGTATATGCTCTTTCAAGACTTTTTGCGATAGATTACAAATAAAACCAAATAGAAAAGTTAATTTATGATACAATTAATGGGACAAAAAGGGCACCTTGACACCTGCCCACCAGTTAACCAGCCATACAAGCTCCGACCACAGTAAGTCCACCATAAATATATTGGCCCTTCGATATATGTTTCTTGAGAATGGCAATAATATAAGGAAAAGAAGAGCCTGCAACAGTAACAACAAAATTTAGAGCCCCAGGGAAGGAAATGTCTGCCTTTTTCGCATGCCTGTGACCCACAACTGAGCCTCCTATTAGCAAGGATAGCAAACAAATGCATGCGAAACAAATCTAAAAATTGCATAGAATAGCTGTGATGCTATCTCATACAGGCTTGATCATGGGAGAGACAGAGAGAGAGGGAGATAGAGATTTAAACGTTGCATTTCATACTTTAACAAAAGCAGTACATACTTTTTGGCTTGTACTAATTAGTCAGTGCAGATGATATATATCATAATATTGCCATATCTGCCTCTACAGTAGCCCAAATGAGCATATTCTTTGAATAATGCTTGAGCTCTCTGTCACTTTGATCTCTTTATTCATTGCCTTATCTTTACATAACAAGGCCACCGACACAACTATCTAGGGAGAACACAGATTGATTTGAAGTTTAGCCTTTCAATATATGTCCAAAACTATGTAGCCTAATGCACACACATTTCCAGTACCTGAGTTCGCAGAGATTAGAATAATAATGGAATAATGGATACAAAGGAATATAATCATTCATCATCAAGGCCCTTAGAGAGAAGCAGTGTTCAGAGGAAATCAGACATCTAATGATTGAAAGAGGCCAGCAATCCTCAGTGGAATATATTCTAGAAGAATTTGACAATCATTATCAATAATTTATTAGTGCAAGGCCTCCAACAAAGTTCAACATGCATGTATTAAGCAATGCCTGAAACTAAGTCATTGCAACATTTAAGAACTAAGTCGCCTGACACGTCCCCTCCCCCCTCTTGTTTCAAATCTTTTGTGTTAGACACGGCATGTGGGTGACACTTGTCTGACGAGTTTGAATTGTGTCCTATTAGTAGTACATGAGTTTGACTGGTGTCAAACACGAGCCCTACTGGTGTCCCGAAATATGGACACGTGTACTGTGAAAAAAATATCCTGAAATCGTTTTATTGCCTCGTTCGCAAGCAATTCAGTCACAGTTTTGGAGTTCTCAAAGGTTTTGGAGTGCAGCTAAGGGCAATTAAGCAGTGTTAGAAGGGATTCCAAATGTTCGGAAGTGGGTTTGTCCAGGTCCTACTAATGCTATTAATGGTAATGTTAAATTATTAAAGTAAAAGTTTTCATCCTTTTACTTAAATTTTTAACATTACCATTAATTGACTCAGGATGTTTGAAAGTGGTTTCGACCTCATTGAATTTCATATGGAAAAAGTAGAATTTTAGATCCCACTCAAAATCCAGCAGATTTAACAGTGTTCAGGATTTTAGGATTGAGAGAATTACAACATTTTCATTGGAGTTTGTCATGTATGAGGGTATGGAACTAGCATTTAATTAAGATGACCAATCCCTCTATGTACCTCGATGTTGGTGGCATTGATTGTTGAACTCCTCTATCATGACCTTAGTCTCAAACAAAATCTCGATTAGACATGTTAAGCTTTTTCTATCTTATTTTAGTGCTTAGAGGATGATATTGATGATGATGATCCCCATATAGGCAATTATTTTGATGATATATGTTACTAGTTATTTGTTGTAGCATGACATTTTTTGGACTATACAGGCCATTTAGGGCCTCTTTATTCATGCGTTTTCGGTTCAGAGATGGATTGCATTCGCACTCAATGCTATTTTGGTTATATGCATTAGTTATGCGATTGAATTGAATTTGTATCATCATCATGTAAAAGCTTTATATATTTCATATTTTGTGTAGTTCAATAATTTTTTATATTTTTTAATATATAATATATAATGTGTCCTCTATGTCATGTTCCAGGGGGTCGTCCTGTCACATGTCGGATACTCGTATTGTTGTGTCCTCTATGTCCCGTGTCTCATGAAGCAAAATCAACTGAGATTGTTAGTCTTCCTTGATTGCTTGAATTTCTCACAACCGCAAGCTATCCCTCGAGCTTTTTCTACAATTCATCCTCTCCAACATGTATTGAACACAATTGTTACTTCAGCTTGCTTATGCAAATGCCATCTGCAACTACAAATTTCCAAAGCCCTTTTTTGCCCACATAATCCATCACACTTTTTGTACGATGTTTGACCATCTCTTTGAATTCAAGGTCAAGCAAGGCTTGATCAATCCTTGCCAAATCGTAAAGCCCAATTTTTGCACTTCAAAAAAATCATTTTACATATCATCATTTTCTTTGATTAGACAAGGAAATAGTAGACCTAACAATGGAGATCATGAATGTTTCCTGCTAATTCTAGAGAATAAATATTCAATGGAGGAAAAGTTAAAGCTATGCACTTGCATCCAGGGAAATAGAAAAATTGATGCAGCACAAATGGCCTTCACTTGTAACTGGAGAGATTTTTAAATTCCTAGGGTTCTCATTTTATCTTGCATCCTTATAGATGAAATATGGGATGACAATTAACCGGGAAAAAAAATCCTCGCATATTGTTGCACTAAAGGGAATAGCTTTAAAAATAGATTTCAATATTGTACTAGATTATTGCTTGCTAAAGGAATATCCATTAGCTTTAAAAATTAGATTTCAATATTGTGCTAGATTCTTGCTTGCTACAGGATATTAAGGAAGCATATCCATTCCCTGGAGATTGGCAAGAGACAAAATGAATAATAGTTGCAAATTGAACTATGATCAATATCCAAAGACAAGCACTAACATTCAGCATAGGGGTATTTATAAGCTAGTATAATATACTGAATCATAGGATACTAAATAAGATTATTCTTTACAAGCCCACGAGGCGTAGAGCAGATGGTGACAGGGTGTTTTGTTAAAGCACTCTGTGATGTGAAGGTCACCGATTCCAAACTCTATGGGCAAAAATCCATCCATGTTAAGGGTTGGTGTGGCTTAGGCCGGTATGATCCCTGGGTGATTTTGACAGCTTAGATGAGCTTGGGTCATGTCTACTCAAGCCACAGGTTAGTCGTGCGGTCATCTAAAGACTCTCATAAAGTAGCGAACAAAAAGATTATTCTGTACAAATGTATGGCATATATACTCCACTGAAAAGGTACTCAAATTTAATTGTCAATTATTCAATACTGGTGATTAGAGTTCATCTTAAATATTTAATCAAGGGTCAATATTTTGTCCTCAAATTATGATGAAAATATATGTTGCTCCTAGCCTTTACCATGATGTCACGGGTTTTGGAATTCGTGGCAGATGCTATATAAAAAGTTCAAATGTAGGGAATATTTCTTTGGAAAATGCCAATAAACATATATGATATTTTTTTTTTGGTAGGGGAAATGCTCCAGATATTTCTTCAAAGAACAAATAAGGACATCAAGCTTCAGAGTGATTACAACAAGCAAACACATGAGCATTAGGAAAATTCACCAATGTAAGCTAAAAGGGTTGGCATATATACATAGGCCCCCACATGAAGGAACTCAACATCATAGCAGAATGCACTAAGGTTAACTATTAGAAGCAAAGCCAACTCTTGCTTAAGCTCCTCAACTCTCCTAAAATAAGGTAGTGACGATCTTCACCAAAAGTAACTTTACATCAATGTTTCCAGAGAAAACCTAATGTAGCCAATCAAATTGTGCATTAAGTCTTTGTAGGTGTCCCTATTACCCACAAAAATGTGGGTAACCCCATAGCAGAATTTTTTTCTCCTTTGGATAGCTAGCTAGCCAGTGGCCCTACGTTGCTCAGTATATGATGATATGCCACATTCCTCTGCCATTTCCACTGATCAAACACCTCTCACCATTCAACATTCCTCTTGAAGGAAGGTGGGCCACCATTTAGCAGGTACTTAAACCATTTTTCAATCATGTGCTTTTACTTAATGTTTTGGGCATTCTAACATGGATGATTAACCAATCTTGATTGTAAGCTAGTTCTCCCGCTTTATCAAGGGACTTAGGCTTTGGCCCTAGGCCAGTGGCACCTCCCCTGAGGCCTTAGGTTATAGGAGGTGCACTACTTGGAAAACTTGGATTGTAGTAGTGTCTCCATAGCCTTTCCATACTTGTCACTTTTCACCATTCCCCTGATTTCAAGTCCATCCTTCAAGTTTGTTGTCATTGGTTCATTGGGATTGGCACCCTCATATCCTCATCCTTGAGTTTGGGCCGAAAACTTTTCCCTGGAGGTTGATGCAACTAAAAGAGAGGTAAAAGCATAAGATGGCCACAATGAAAGAAAAAGAAAAGTTAAAATGCAAAAGATGGTCAAGATATAAATTAGCACGTGGGAAAAACCCTGGCATGAGCTCTACCCCCCTCATTAGCCATCACCTGACTCCTGAGCAATAGATGCTACATCACATAATTAAGGAACCCTTGCATGTCCCAACCCTGATGAGCGAGACGCTGACTCAACATTAAGGGGTAAATAAATGTTATATCATTAGAAGCAAAATTGGACACCTGAGTTATGCTCCTCATCAAAGCATTATCCAAAAGAATTAAAAGGCACATCAGAGGGGTGGAGAAAGCAGGTCGAGGAAAGGGGTAACTCATGCCTCCACAATTGCTCCCTCCATACATTTATATAATCAGGATGATGGACCTCCATCAGCTAGTCCCATGGCCATGGCACCTTGCCATGAAGCATTTCCCCTCCATAACCACATTATTGTGAACACCTATGAATTGAAGGGTTGCCCTTAGACATGTCACCTACCCTTAGGGGCTAGAAGCACCTACTACGGTTGACCATCTAGCCTTCCCTAACAAGGTATGGAACACTTTTACAAGACTTGGTCTAGTTAGATATTTGAAGGTGATCTCAATTCGAAGTATTATTATGCCCTTAACAATTAAGTACGGCCCATTATGATGCATCTATGGTCATTGTCCCTAATGATTAGTAACTTTCACTTGATTTTGAGATGGTTTTCCCAAGTGGTCCTTCATACAACAGCAAAGACCTTGAGGGAACATGGCATGCCTCCACTACACATCATGCCAAGTCATACCACATTTCTAGAGAGCAGTGATGACCTTGCAAATGCAGCGCTACCCCTCTATGGCAAAGCTTTAGGCACTTTTATGACTTCAACAAATGATTGACACCTCAGAGCACCCCCAGATGCTAAAACATTGAGGTCCTCTTGCTCAGTGTTGGAGATTCTTGGTAATTTACACGAGGACCCAGCATGCCCCCGGGTTGGCCTTGACACTGTTTGATGGGCATGGCTTGACCTAGAGTCCAAATGATGATGGTCATCCCCAGGATGACAAGGGAGAGCATGTACTACGACTTGGATCCCCAACATTGGAGACAGATGATGCCATGTCAGCCCCTAAGAAGGTGATTGCACCCAGAGCATGGTTTTGACAGTTGGAGGCATTTTGAGGCACTTCTTGAGGGCTTCCCTAAAGGATGGAATTGATTATGATGATGGGACATCCCCCTAGCCCATTTCATGCACTTTCACAACATTTATTGCCCAAAAGGGGCATGATGTCATGCTTATGGAGAGTTTCAACCCACGTGTGGGCTTTTGTGGCATATTTTTATTATTATTAGCTATTGGGTTGGCTTGTAACCCACTATCTTGATTCATATTCAAAATTAAACTTGTCATAGGGCTTTTAGGCTAATATTGGTGAGTGATAGCCTTCATATATATTGAGAATCACTCACTTCTTAATTATCATCATCACACTAGTATTTTGGCCTTTTCCTAAGACCTCAACTTAACCTTTTTGTAACTCGCTACTTGTAAAGATGTGAATTTTATGGTGCCCTTGCTATTGGAGATTGGCTTATGTACTGGAGATGTCTTTTGGGATTGAAAGAAAGTTTTTTCACAAAAGAACTGTAATTTTATTGCATATTTTTCGTTGTTTTACAAATAATTGATTATATCTAGGTTTTTATATGCTACATGTCTAAATGAAAATTATTTATGGATCTTGAATAATTTTTCCATGTTGAATATCTCTTCCTTGAAATCCATAGGAGACCTCCTAATTTGCTTCTCCTATTCAATTTCTCCCCTAACAAAAAAGATAATTAGTGTTTATTCAAGTGGAAACAAGAGTTTTTCCCCCCTACTCCAAGCATTTGTCCTTTATCTCTTGAAATTGCCCTAAAGACTCCATCACTCAAGTAGGACTAGGCACTAGCAAGCTTTGTGTTGATCAAAAATTTTGAAAAACTAGATGTTTACCTGTGTTTCTTTTTTTCTAGCCTCTTAAGACAAGCTACGAAGGCATTTAGCTAGGGTGGAATTGTTGAAAAATTTAACTAGTGTCATTCTTCATAATTGTACTTGTCAAAAGAAATGTTATTATTAAAGAAAATGACTTATTAAAGCATGGGTTTCATGCTTGGGTCAATGTTTTCTAGGTCAAAGCCTCCATTGAAGGCTTCTAGGTTGTCTTGAGTCATTAGTGTCATTGTCATTATTATTAGACCCTTCTTGGGCTTTGTATCATGTAAAAAGAAATATTTGAGTCAAAAAGGTTATTTGTCACCTCCACACCAAGTCAGCCTTCTCCCCATGAAATCAACCTACATTAGGGCAATTCAACCTAGCAAAAAGGATATATAGAGAGACCCAGTTTGACCTATTTGAAGCACTCACTCAACAAGTTTGATCTAGAAGGAAGAGAAGCAGAAAAAGAGAGCGAAGTAGCTAGAGAAGGACGAAAGAAGTTAGGAATACCTAAAACGAATTCTTGGGCTATCTATCTCTCACACGTGCGAAATGTTTAGGTAGTTGTTGGGGTCGAAATTATGAATCTACTACAGGTCTGATGTTCTGAAGTTAGAGGCCGAAATTCTGGATTGAAGTTGCAACTATGAAGTTGGTACTTGGAGACTTTGGAAAGGATCATCTACAGGAGGGAAGGGTTGACTTGGTGGTTGGAGGAGGTCTTTGTCTAGGTTTAAAGGGTCTTAGATTGTCTCATCTTGATTTGAATCTACTAGTAGAAGAGTTGGACTAAGTTTTTCCCTTGTAGGGGTTTTGCCTTGGCTAAGTGCCTACATCTTGTGTCTCTTGTTCGTGTGGTCTATACATATACAATTTGGTAATTGCTTGATGAAAGATAAACTAATAAAGAAGTAAAAGAATCCAACATAATTCACGAGTAATTATCAAGAAAGAGGAATCAAACCCTAATTCCTATAAGCATTGATTTCTCAACATGGTATCAGAGCTAAGGTGGAAGAAGGTTGAAGATCACTTTGTTGGCCATCATTTGGAGAAGGGAAAAGTAGTCTTGGAAGAAAAGATCAAAGGTTACTCCCTCTATGGCAAGTTATTTGAAGATGGGTATCAATATCATGAAAGTTGCAGGAAGCTGGATTGGAAGGATAATCTATAATCTATGTAGGAGAGTCAAGAGTGACGAATTCTTGGTTGCACTTACAAGTGCTCTTGATGATGACAATGATGGATATATGATACTAGAGCCTCAACACATATGACGAGAGAAAGTGGACAACTTCATACTCTATCAAGGGAACCATCATCACATGCAGTGGAGCTAAGAAACAACAATAGTTATGCATTCAAGGGCCTTGGATCTACATCATTGAAGCTGGAAAGTGGAGCAAAGCTACACCTCAACAACATCCTTTATGTCCCGGGTCTGAAAAAAAATTTACTTTCCAATTCTTGTTTAGAAGATAAAGGAGATAGGGTTTCTTTTGTAGATGGTAAAGTTTTGGTTTGGAGAAAGAATTCAAGTATAGAAAAGGCAAAGGTTATTGGAGTTCGTGAAGGAATATTATATAGAGTTATAACACCATCTCCTCAAGACCTAGCTCACATGGAGATCAACTCTATCGAACTTTGGCATAGAAGATATGGGCATATTCATTACAAGATAATACCCTCTCTTATTCAAATGGTAAAGGGCATCCCCAACATCAAGGAATATCATGAAGGAGTATGCAAAGGATGTGCTTTGGGAAAGAATACTAGGAAACCTTTTACAAGCAATGATTCAAGGTCTAAGGAGATATTAGACCTCATTCATTCCGACGTATGTGGGCCAATGTCTAATAAATCTCTTGGAGGTCAATTTACTATGTGACCTTCATTGATGATCACTCTAGAAAAACATGGCTCTATCTTCTCAAGACAAAGGACGAAGTATTTGAAAAGTTCAAGGAATTTAGATTTGAATTTGAGACCTTAACCGAAAGAAAGATAAAAACTTTGAGATCCAACAATGGAGGGGAATACACTTCAAAAGAGTTGATTGCATATTGTAAAGAAGTGGGTATTAAGAGGGAGCTCATTGTTCCCTACAACCCTGAGCATAATGGAGTTGCAGAAAGGAAGAATAGAACCATTGAAGAATGCATAAGGACTATGATATTTGATTAAGATCTACCAAAATTTCTATGGGGAGAAGCAACAATGACAGCAATATATATACAAAATAGAATTCCTCATAAAATCCTTGATAATATGACAGTGAAAGAAGCATTCACAGGTTAGAATCCATGTGTAGACCATATCTGAATCTTTGGGTGTCCCGCATACATCCATGTTCCAAAAGAAAAGCGAAAGAAGGTGGACTCTACAAGTATAAAAGGTATCTTTGTTGGCTATAGCCTTTCGTCAAAGGCTTATAGAATCTACATCAAGGAAGGAAGACAAATCGAAGTTAGCAGGGATGTTATATTTGATGAAAACCATGCCTAGAAAAGATCCAAGGATATACCAATTGAATCAAATGAGGAAGATATACCGCTATTTGAAGAAGACAAACATCATCACAAGACAACTACAAACCAAGAAGAAGAAGAAGAAGGACCAAGTGAGCTTATTCAACCTATAATCATTCCTGAAACGAAGAAGAGGCCAAATTGGTTAAAAGATACACTTGAAGATGTCGAAGGACATGAAGCAACTAAAGGATCCTTTAGAGAGAGCAAAAGATCAAAGAGATATTCAAGATATGCAGCATACATGACGAAATTAATAGAAGCAGAACCAACTACCTTTGAAGAAGTCGTTCATCAAGAAGAATGGAAGAAAGCGATGCAGGAAGAATAACAATCCATCATGAAGAATGGGGTTCGGGAAATTGTTCTAGACCAAGGGACAAATCAGTTGTCACCTCCAAATGGATTTACAAAATCAAACATGTCATTGATGGAAGCATAGACAAATACAAAGCTAGATTCGTAGCAAGGGGTTTCTCACAAAAGGAAGGAGTAGACTATGAAGAAACCTTTGCTCATACTGCCAAGTATACTACTATAAGAGCTTTGGTTACACTAGTTGCTACTATGGGATGGAATATCCATCAAATGGATGTCAAAACACCATTTCTAACTGGAACCATTGATGAAGAAGTATACATTGAACAACTAGAAGGCTTTGAAATAAATAGTAGGGATACACATGTTTGCAGACTCAAGAAAGCCCTATATGGCTTGAAGCAAGCTCCTAGGGCCCAGTATGCAAGAATGGATGCATATCTCTTAAGGATTGGATTCATCAAAAGTTATGTCGATGTAAACCTCTACATCAAGATAGTGAAGAATGAACTTGTCATTATACTACTATATGTGGATGATTTGTTTATTACAGGTGTGGAGCGCAAAATTCTAGAATGCAAGAAAATGTTGGTAGCAGAATTTCAAATGAAATATTTGGGACTCATGCATTATTACTTGGGCTTATAAGTCTAGCAAAAACCCGGTGAGATATATCTTGGTCAAGCGAAGTACATAATCAAGATGTTACAAAAGTTTCGTATGATGGATTCCAAGCCTGTGGCCACTCCCATGATCATTAATCTCGAGAAGTTGAGAAGCTCCGACTCTAGTCTCGTCGATCATACTAGCTATTGTAATTTGGTAGGTTCTCTGATGTACTTGGTAAATACGAGACCTGATATATGTTTTGTTGTAAATGTTCTTAGTCAGTTTAAGTTGGAGCTTCGTCATGACCATTGGATAGCTTCCAAGCATATCTTGCGATTCCTACATGGCACAATACATCACTGCGTAAAGCATGATGGAAAGGAAGTCAAGTTAATAGGTTTTAGCGATTCTGATTGGGGTGGCAGTGAGACTGATGGAAGAAGCACTACTGGTGGTTGTTTCAGTTTGGGATCTGCAATGATTTCATGGATGAGTAGAAAACATGATCCTGTTGCATTAAGTAGAGCCGAAGCAGAATATGTTGTTGCATGTGAAGTAGGAAAAGGAGTTGTATGGTTAAGAAAATTGTTGTTAGATTTGTTTGGAAAGCCTCTGGATCCAACCATGATAAATTGTAATAATCAAAGCAGCATCAAGATGTCTGAAGACCCAATATTTTATGCTAGGAAGAAGCATATCAACAACAAGTACCACTCCCTTAGGAGTTTGGTACAAGATGGGGTCATGAAGCTACAATATATTCCAACAAATGAACAGGTAGTTGATGTATTGACGAAATCTCTTTCGAATAAGAAGTTTGAATAATTCA
Organism: Pinus albicaulis; assembly: GCA_034641835.2. Lineage (NCBI taxonomy): Eukaryota > Viridiplantae > Streptophyta > Pinopsida > Pinales > Pinaceae > Pinus > Pinus albicaulis. Next base: position 229,621,911 of record CM076573.1, read on the forward strand.
TAAGCATGCTTAGATTAGTTGATGTTACAGGTTAAGTTGATAGGAAGATATGAAGTATCTTATGGCAAGATGCTTGGGAGGACATTTAGCTGGCCTATGTGTTGATGTCTAGATCCCGAAGTAGGGAGGGTAGTGTTGGTCATGGAGCTCTGACCTTGTATACGCACCTAAAGCCCTGGATTGGTGATAGGGCTAAAAACCCTGATGGTACCTAGAGTGGCTAAAGCTTGAGTTCACCTTAGTCCCACCCAATTAGAGTACCCTGGTTAGGAACATAATCTGTAGCACTGCATGTGCTAGAACTCTTCATAGTTCGTATCATTTTGAGATCTTCCATGTACCTTTATATGCATGTAATTATGAATACCTCCCTAGTTAAGAGGGAGTGTTAAAGAATGTAACTAGTGTCGGTTTTCATAATTGTACTTGTCAAAAGAAATTTTATTATTAAAGAAAATGACTTATTAAAGCATGGGTTTCATGATTGGATCAATGTTTTCTAGGTCAAAGCCTTCATTAAAGGCTTCTAGGTTTTGTCCTGAGTCATTAGAGTCATTGTCATTATTATTAGACCCTTCTTGGGCTTTTGTATCATGTAAAAAGAACTATTTTTGAGTCAAAAAGGTTATTTGTCACCTCCACACCAAGTCAGCCCTATTCCAATGAAGTCGGCGTACATTAGGGCAATTCGACCCAGCAGAAAGGCTACATATAGGAGGCAGTTCGACCTATTTGAAGCACTCACTGAACAAGTTCGATCTAGAAGGAAGAGAAGCAGAAAAAGAGTGCAATCAAACCCTAATTCCTATAAGCTTTCGATTTTTAATAGTAATCTCTTGCTAAGCGAAATGGTGAGCGGAGCTAGGGTTTCCTAAACAAGGGTGACCTGCAACTATGCGGCGGCACCTTTCGAGCTTGTTGCCATCCGGAAACGAAAGCACGGTGCAGCGGCCATCGTCCCTGGACACAAACGACCATCACAGAATGTCCCAGCATGGTTTCCTTGCCGCGTCGGTTGCACGGGGCTTTCGACACACACTAAATGTGGCTCCTGGACTGACCCGACACACCCACATCCGCGTATGGCGGCATTGCGACCTCTGCTTTGCTATCGGGCCCCCACAAATGGCGGCTCTCGTCTACAGCAACCGATGGCACCTGGCTCTCGACGGTGGTTCTCGGTGATCGCAGGAGGAACTGCATGGCCACTCCAGAAATACATTGGTCGCAGATTGCCCTATCCACCAAGTCAGCTGAAGGTTTTTGGTACCCTGTTTTTGGTGGTGCGAGGCTTCCTCCCACACACGGATTGGGGCCGCTTTCGGTGCAGCAACTGCCTGCGCCTGTTTGTTGCAGACACTTGTATTTCGCAGAATGCAGCCTGTCCTCACATGGCCTCCCTCGACACAAATGGAATCTCCCTTCGCAGATTAACCCAGCATCAACCCTGGCGGGAGATCACATTGGGGCAACAGATGCCACAGAACAGGTAAACACAATCTGTTTTCAAATTCTTATTAAAACACCTGTTGGGGAAAATCTTGTATTATGGACAGATGATACAGAGCTGGTGTCGGATATCAAAATGAAAATCACACAAGCTCAAGGATACCCTATACCATTACAGCTACTGATACATGAAGGCAGAGCACTTCAAAACCACAGATCCATAAAGGATTACACCATATCTTCTGGCGCCACCATTATCCTCAATCTTTGTTTGCGAAAAGGAGGAACATGGGAACAGGGAAAAACTAAAAGCTTTAGGGGAACAAAAAACCAACTGCCCCTACAGAACTAGAGGGAAATGCCCCCAGGCCTTACATAGTAGAGCAGCTGAATCATACTCCTGAACTGGCCATATATATCCCTGAGATTGATGAACATCGAAACACATATCAGGCACAAGCACTTATTTGTCGCTTCAACAGCTTCTGGCCCAAACCAATGGACCTCTTTCAATGGATATTCAAGAACTGGACCGTGGAGTGTGAAATACATCTCTGTTCAAAAGGCTTCTTCATAGTTAAATTCCAGCATTCAGAAATCAGAGACTAAATTCTCTAGGAGGGTCCATGGTTTTGGGGTTCTACCAAACTTTATATCACCCCATGGTTCCCGGAATTTGATGCAAACACTATGGTTGTCTCCAGAATGCTAGTTTGGGTCAGGCTATATAATCTCCACCTACATTTCTGGAGCGACAGCATCCTTCAAGGCATTGGGAATGTCATTGGACGATACATCAAAACAGATACACAGCGGTTGGAGGAGAGAAACTTCACCTTCGCACATATCTGTGTTGAGGTAGACCTCAGCAAAGGACTACCAGAAAGCATTCAGTTGATACATAAACAACAAAAATGGTTGCAACATATAGACTATGAAAACACAGCTGTCAGATGCAAAATTTGCAGACAGACCAGTCATCTACAAAAGACCTGCCCTAAAGCAAAGAGAGATAACCGAAGAAAGAAGAGGACTGGAAAAGCACCCAAAGGATGGCAATTTCCCCGATGTGACTCAGAAGAGGAAATAGAAGAAGAAGCGGAAGCACCCTCTTCAGATGCGAACAAACAGTCAACATTAGTCCCGGACACACAAGAAAAAGACACAGGATCCATTTGAAATACAAACACTATAGGACCCGCACACAAAGGAACCAGTTGTATCTGACTGCGGTGGGAACAAACGGCATCACTCATCAGAAACCTCTGACTCAGACAAGGATGTTGGAGTAGCTACAGTTGAAAATCAGCTCGCCATTATCTCCCCCACGTCATCACAAGGTGCATGGCAAAAGGTGGAAAAAAAGAAAGGGAGATATAGTTTTTCTCCCCATTGTATATTATTGGTCTCTTGCATGTTTTTATGAACACCAGTCTCGACTTGTTGTTTAGCCTATTATCTGTTGATGCAACATGTAATTTTGTTTCTTTTAATAAAATTATGATTTTTCCTATGGAAAAAAAAAAAACCCTAATTCCTATAAGCAATGATTTCTCAACACGAATTAATTTAGGGCACTTGTGGATGAGTGCTTGTGGTAATAAAACCTAATTTATCTTGGTGATCCTTTAAACTAAAAAATCTAGTTGTTTGCATGGTAAAAATTCCCCTGGGAGAGTTGACATCATCCTGCTCTAGATATTTTTGTGCCATAGAAACCCTAAACCTAGTAGGGCTTCAACTTGAGGCTTAATTGGAGGGTTTGCTTTATTATTTTGTTGACCTTATATTTTAGTAAACCCTTTCTTTGACTCATATGCTTCTGGGTGCTCCTTTGTTGCTACATATAAATAAACCCTAGGTCATATGTGTCCTTGCTACTCTAGGTGTGTGATATGTTATTTCTTAATAAGAAGTATTGAGCCTTTGTCCATCATTAAGTACCTCCACCTAGCCTATGCTTATGTCACCTTGAACCCTGCAACCTAGAATATCATCCTATGTGATGATTGGGAAGACTCCCTTATGGTGAAATTCCACTAAAGAGCAAGAGGAAGATTATTGAGGTGATAGTGGCAATACCTCGTTGTTGCAACAAGGTTTAGCCCTTGCCTTGTGAGTTCCCCTCACAAGGCCTCTTAGATTTTGAGGCGACATTCCCTAACCATCTAAGTCTCCCCCAGAAGAGGTTCTTTCCATTAAACCAAAGCTACAAAAAGGGAGTGAAATTAGTGTGAAACCATGCCCAAAAATCTCCAGTAGTCAAGATATTTCCAAAAGCATGTTAAATTACCTCATCCTTGGCACACACTGCACAAGCTAAATAATTAATGCCAACTTTAGAGACTACTCTTAACAACAAAACCTTGATGAAGCAAAAATCACCCCCAAATTTTATGTTTGAAGGAAGCATGAGCTTTTCAAATCATCTAACACCCCCCTCAGCCATCATACCACCAAATCTCCAAGCTCCCATATTTTATTTGAGTACCAATGTTACATGAGTGCTAAATTAATTGATAGAGATCCTTCATCTCAGAGGTATAAATAGGCTTCCCACTCCATCTCCAATCCCTCCATATTGTGTTTCTCCATGAATGTACATTTCATATAAAGAGATTTCTAGAATCATGTTGCAAAAATCCCCTTAAATAGCCTTGTTTGCACAAGTTACCCTTAAGCACAATTTACTGGGACATCTAAATTGGTTGGAATGCAAGATCCTAAGCATCATGAGGTCTCTCAAGTTGCCAACATAGAAAGCGACAAACTATCTTCCAAGGCCCCATACCCTTGTGAGTGGAGCCAAACTTGCAATCATGAATGCCTTCACATTGCTAATAATGTCACAAATATGAAAAGGACCTTTCATCTGCCCAGTGCATTGAGCATGTTTAATTCAACGTCACACTAAGGCATGCCAACTAACATCACTTTCCACTACTCATATCACCCATTTGTCGACAAGGGCCACCCCTTGGACTTTAAAGTCAGAGAGGCCTAAGGTCCACTGTTCTTGAGGTAACATACATATGTTTGGAGGCACAAAGGCAAGCCCCTTTGTTCCTTGATGTTTTCTCTAGAGAGCTCCCAAGAACACGCTCTAGTGATATGTGTGCTATTTGAGAAGGTAAGAGACATGAGGAGTAATACATATGTCATGGTCTGAAGATTTTGTCCATAGTTGTATTTCTCCTAGCAAGTGGCAAGTCTACAAAGAACCATGCTTTGTTGATGCTTCTAGCTCAGGAAGGTACTTCTACATAGGCAAAAGGCCTAAGTGTCTAGGCATGCAGAACTCATCCAAAGTCTCCTTAGGACACTTGCTCAAGTTTGAGCAAGGTGTTATTGTAACTTATCCTAAGTCTAACTTACGAAAAGCACATAATTAATTATGTTGGCTATTGAGCTAAAGAAACTTAGGAAAAGTAAAGTATTTACTTTGGTGATTATGTTTTAATATCAACCATTGATCTCAAGTGAGGTGACACCTAATCTTGGTCGTCAATCATTTTAGAGATTAGGGCTAGGGATTTAGCTCAACGTAAAGTTATAATAGCAAGGCTAAGGAGAGTAGAAAGACACACCATACAGTAGCACAAGAAAGTGATAGAGGCATCTCAGTGGTGTGCGGAGAAGGACTTCCATTCTAATGTGTTGGGTCTGAGGAAGGTGCAAAAGTGCAGCATAGAAGATGTAGATCAGCCAAGGAGATCAAGGAAAAATCTAAGGCATGATCTGTTAGATCAGAACCAGAGTATGTTGTAATTGTATTTTCTTTAGTTGGGCCATTATCCCAAGATGGGAGCCCAAGTAAGTTATGATTGAGATATTAAAGAACTAATTTTATTGGGAAAAATTTGTATGTGTCACTTGTGATTGAGATTGGTTGTAATGTTTTGCTTCCAATGAATGATTTTGTTGAGAACCTAGTTGTGCATTTATTCAATAGATCTATAATATTCTAGGTTAATGGTGTCGAGAGTTAGGTTCACAAAAATTTAACATGGTATCAAAGCTAAAACTCTGAGAACCAATCTTTGTATCACATAGGTTGCCAGCTTTAGACAAGGATCACAAGAGCCAAATTTTAGTAGCAATAATACAAGGGGTAATCAATTTTATTTATAAGATAAGACTGCAGGATTGTACAAAGGTTGATAAAACACGGCTAAAAAATAAAAATAACAATCAAATAAAATCCATACGATATACGTCAACTAAGGCGGTGGCTAAGGTTAAAGTTTAACAAAAAATAAAAATAAGAAAAGGAGGCCTCCAGCCAATGGTGGCTAACAGCCACCAAGCAAACAACCAAGGGGTTGTCAAACTTGACCAACCAAGGCCGACACACAGAGGATTGGGTCGCAGTAGAGGAAGCTTGGGCCAACAATAGTTGTCGTCTTACCACACCGCCACCAGCGTAGACGAGCCCATGATAAGACATACCCAACGGTGTATTGAAGGAGATTGTCAGCAACATACCACAAACAGAGCACAAAGCTGAAAAAATACCCACACACATGTTTGGCAAGCAAGGAACAAGGGAGTAAATTCATCGACCTGCAGTTGACCAGGGACACGAGCAATGAAGGTAGTGATGGCTCAGGTGAGTAGTCAGCAGGACAAACTGCACGAAAGGTGGTGGAATGTAAACAACCACCTAGACACCGGTCTAGAGGGCTGATAGGAGACCATGCAGGCAAGTTGACGCAGCAAGATAGGAGCCAGAGATAAGGTTCAGTCACAATCGTCAACGTAGACAAACATCATGGGTAGCAGTCGTTGCAAAAGTGACAGCCAAGCCACCACAGGCAGGGTTGCGAGCAAGGAAGACCACAACCACTGGCATTATTAAGCAGGGTTGGGTGCAAGTAGACAAGTTGTGGGTGGTCCAAGTTGTTAGTAGATTCAGCCATAGGATTGACGGCACAGAGGTGACACCGACAAGGTTGTCGACAAGCCAATAGAAGACATTACGATGTTACAAAAACAATAGTACATAACATCATAGTGCAACCCACAGTGCTAGCGTGAAAGGGAAACTGTACTAGTCAAGGGTTTGGCAACGGATTTAGTGGTTGCCTAAAGGACCAAGCAAAACCTTTCAATTGAGTTTCTGATTTGGAAATATGGCAACAATCAATCTGAGATTTGAGGACTAGTTAGAGGGCGCCTATAACTTCATTACTTGGTGTTGAAAAGTGTAACTAGGATCGTTCTTCATATGGAATATGTAATTATGGATTTATGTAAAGTAGAAGACAAAGATGATAAAATGTATTTTGTACTTGCTTCATGGGTTTCATGAGCAAGAGTTTATTATAGGTTAATAGACTTCTTCTTGATGTCTATCTAGGGTTTTGTCATCTAGGGATAAATGTAATTAAGTGTCATATATATATGAAGGATCTAGTCTCATGAGATGCTCCAAGACCTTGTCCTAGAAGCCGTGGAAGAATGGCTCCAATCAGCCCTCACTCAAACGCTGGAAGACAAGCTTAAAAGATGTGTTAAAGTTGGACTGCATCAGCTAGACTAGTCAGCCTACATACTAATTGACAGGTCGGCCTAGACAGTGCAATTACCTCTATATATACCTTTGTCCTGCGGCTCATTCACCCACAGATTTTCGGTCATCCTGAGGTTCAGTGCGGATCTTTTGGACAAGGTTCAGTGCAGATTACAGGACGAGTTTAAGTGCAGAATTTTGGTAGAAGTTTCAGTGCGGATTATGGACAAGCTTCAAGCCTATTTAAGATACATTCTCGTGGTATCTTAATGTAATGAATTGTTGCGGTTTTCTAGAACAGGAGTGCGGAATGTCTCTAGTTGTTTATCAAAGGTTGTGCATGTAATCCTGAAGTGGTCACAGCGTTCAAGGTTAAGGTTGTGCCATGGATACATGCAGCATGCAAGGGGTAGCATTCTTGTGTTAAGGTGTGGATCAAACTAAGTATGGAAGTGCGGATTTGTCCAAGTTCATGGACATGAATATGATATCATCTTGAAGTGTGTTTGCAAACTAATCGAAAGTGAATCTGTTGGGACAGTGGTCTGCAAAGAAGAAGCAGTCGGAAAGTGAAAGAAAGAAGGAAAGTAAATCTGAGATTTACTTTCCTAACTACAGCCTATGTATACCTCAAGCAACTGAACATTCAACTGAAGGAAGTACTAGTGCAGAACAGTGCAACTTGATGAAAAGAAGTAAGGACAAGGTCTTGGATGCATAAATAGGTCAAGGGTCTAATTCTGGGTCATGGTACTTGTCATCTGAAATCTATAAGAAGAATTTCTCGTAGGTTTTCCTCTCCAAGAGGGAGAGGTTTTTCCCTCACTCTAGGAGCCTAATTCTTGTGTCTCGTGTCTTTTGATAATTGACTTGATGAAAGATTTAATAAGCTAACGAAGGAAAAACAAAAGTAACTCAAGTAACCTCACAAGTAATTATCAAGAAGAAAATTTTGAATTAATCACTAGCCCTCCAAATTCTCAACACTTTGAAGGCGAGGGTTTCACTGATTCTCATGGAGAATGGCATATGAGAGTTTGTTAACACCAAACTCACCCGCCTACAAATGCTACAAGGCCATCCACAATCAAAAGGATGTGAAAGCCAGAAGAATTATCTTGGATGCGGTGAATGTTAAAATCTGAAAGTTTTATGCAAGAACTTAATAATTATTTGCAAAAACTTGAAAGTTCTATGCAGAAAACTGAATGTACTTGCAAAAAATTGAATGTACTTTGCAGAAAATTGAATGAAACTAAATGTACTTTGCAAAAAATTTAATGTAGTTTACAAAAAACTGAATGTACTTTGCAAAAAGTTTAATGTAGTTTACAAAAAAGTAAATTTACTTTCCAGAAAATTGAATGTTCAATGTTGTTACAATTACTTAGAATGCAAATTTCTTCTTCACAACTTTCCAGATCAGCAATTGTAGATAGAACATAAACTTAAGGATCATATGAAAACAGCCAAGCACAAATATGAGACACTGAGAATTAGGTCCAATGACCAGGGCAAAACCTACAAGCGGAAAACCCAAATGATTCTTCTTTTATTAGATTTCTTCAATTGTTCAACAAAGTACAGAGAGAGAGAATGAGAATGAATAATGTCACCAATGTTTGATCAACTTGTAGCTGAAGTGCTCTTGCTCTCTGCTTGAAGATAACCTCCTTCTCTTGATCATATCTTGTCATTCACACTTGCTCCAGCTCTTCCCTTGCTCTTACTCTTCACTTTCTCTCACACTTCTCTTGCACATACTCAACACTAGCTCTCTTTCTTCACAATGAACATGCTATTCTCAACTCTCACTTGCTCGTGCTTAAATAGATGAGAAATGAGAGGAGTTACAAAATGAATTCATGCCTTGAGCCAATAATAGGAGAATTGAATTCCATGAGGAAGGAGTTACTTGAGGAGAAGTGTAACTCATCCCAAGAATAGAGAGAGAGGTACACATGTCTTGAGGAGTTACAAATTGAATTAGGAAGAGAGAGAGTTACACTTACACATGAGAAAATATTTTGTGAGAGTTACAAATCCAATTGAATGAGGGAGTTACAAGTGCATTTAATGAGGAGTTACACTTTTTCCATACATTGAACTAGTGAGGGAGAGTTACATTCTCTTCAGTGTGGAGTTACTATTTTATTCCAAGAGATGGGTTCAATTTGCAAAGTAAGAGATTCTCAATTTAATTTACTTATTTCGTGAGAGAATTCAGTTCCATTAATCCATTAAAGGTGAATGACTTTGGACTATTTTATAAATAATAGTATAATAATAATAATAATACTAGTAAGGATAAAAATATTAATTCTTGACTTTTATAATCATGATTGGTTTTATTTTAAAGTGGATTCCATATGTCGAGGTCATCCTCGATCATTTAGACATGATTTTCTATTTTTGGAAAGTCACTTCCAAATTGAGATGTGACTTACTATTTTTGGAAAGTCATATAAGAATTATTAGAAATGAAATTTTATTATATGAGGTTCAAATAGAACTGAAAGATATGATTTCTTCTAAGAGAAACTCATCCCTGAGCTACCAAATTTTAACAGTGAAGGATCATGTAATTCCTCACCCATCTAAAAAGAATACAGCAAGGGAGATGTGGGAGGCTCTCACAAAGCTATACTAAAGCGATAAGCCAACAGGAAGATGGCGTTGAGAGAAAATCTCAGGAACACCAAGATTACCAAATCAAATACAATGACTACAAATCTCAACAAGATCTCGCAAGTTCGTGATGAGTTGGTCATAGTCGAGGAAGTCATAGCAGATGGGGAGATTGTAAGGACGGCCCTGAATGGCTTCACCAAGCCATGGGCCCCTTTCATTAAGGGCATCATGGCACGAGAGAAATTTTCAGATTGGGATAGACTGTGGGATGATTTCATCCACAAGGAGATTCATTAGTGTTAAATTTGGACAACTAGGTCCAAACTCCATATTTCTTGCACACACTCAATGCTAGCTCTTCTTCTTCACAATGAACATGCTCCATCAACTCTCACTTGCTCTTGCTTAAATAGATGAGAAAGGAGACGAGTTACAAAATGAATTCATGCCTTGAGCCAATAATAGGAGAATCGAATTCCATGAGGGAGGAATTACTTGAGAAGTGTAACTCATCCCAAGAATAGAGAGAGAGGTACACATGTCTTGAGGAGTTACAATTCGAATTAAGGAGAGAGAGACTTACACTTAGACATAAGAGAATATTTGGTGAGAGTGACAAATTGAATTGAATGAAGGAGTTACAAGTGCATTTAATGAGGAGTTACACTTTTGCCATACATTGAATTAGTGAGGGAGAGTTACATTCTCTTAAGTGTGGAGTTACTATTTTATTCCCAAGAGAGAGGTTCAATTTTCCAAGTAAGAGATTCTCAATTTAATTTACTTATTTCATGAGAGAACTCGTTTTTATTAATCCATTAAAGGTGAATGATTTTAGACTATTTTATAAATAATAGTATCATAATAATAATAATACTAGTAAGGATGAAAATATTAATTCTTGACTTGTATAATCATGATTGATTTGATTTTAAAGTGGATTCCATATGTCGAGATCATCCTTGATCATTTAAACATGACTTTCTATTTTTGGAAAGTCACTTCCAAATTGAGATGTGACTAACTATTTTTGGAAAGTCATATTAGAATTGTTAGAAATGAAATTTTATTATAGGTGGTTCAAATAGAACTGAAAGATATGATTTCTTCTAGGAGAAATTCATCCCTGAGCTGTCAAATTTTAACAATTCGTCTTCTCCACCTAGTTCTTTTCAAGTCTTGTAAAATATGTCTATTATGGTAGGAATAATTAGAAGCAAGATAGGATGCATCGGTTTTGGAGATGGAATCATAGGATCATTTGACTGAAGCAAGAGCTCAAGACATCATCATAAGAATTTTGAATGATAGTTGAAGTAGGATTCTATGATAATCATCATTAGAAGGAAGTAGCTTTTGGTAACCTCATTAGAAGCATAAGTAGCACTTATGGGTAAAAGTAAGTTATCTAGTATATAGCTTGTTACCACTCGAACCAGCAGGGGACCTAAAAGGGGTTCCAATGAGGAAAACTGCTAGGTTAAGGGAAACAATGGAGACTTAGCCCATTGTCACCACAGCTAAGGCTCACTGCTCTTTGCGGACTTTCACCGATGGGAGGAGACCCGATGTTTTTAGGAATCCACTTATGAAGGATGTATCAACAAATAAAAGAGAAGTGACCCCTTAGACCCTTTCCTTAGGATAGGATGAAGGATGGAGCTTGCTTGCTCTTTAAGCAAGGGGCTCGGTTTGCTAGGGAGAGGGGATGACGGTTTGAGGATTGAGGGAGAAGAATATGGCTTGTAAAGGGGTTTCCCAACCCCTATAATCCTTATTGAGCTTGGATTGCCGAGTTGTCCTTGATGAATTTATTTCGATGAAAAGTGGGACCACACGAGGCCAAGTGGACCCAGCCAGGTTAGGGGATGGATTTTAGCAACCAATGATATTCTTAACCTGACCAAGGTAAGGGGAAAGGACCAAACAGGAAATTTCACCCAAAGATGTTAAATTGATCCTATTAGGTACTAGCCTTGGGAACACTAGGGCAAAACTTTATCCTAGAGCTAGGGCTTGGGATATGCCGAGATTCTGCCATCGGATTTCCTTCAAATTCAAAGGAGAGCTAGGGGACCCACCAAGGCAGTAGTACCTAGGAGATCGTAGTTTTTCTATGGTCAGTTTCCCGAGAAATTGGTGCCCTAGGTGACCTAATGAGGCTAGACCTAGGAAAAGGAGGAAGAAGGGGTAAAATGGGGTTGAAATGATCACCCTTTGATGGACCAGTGCCTAATTCCTCTTGGGGATATGGAGTCAAGGAGAATTGTGAAGACGGATTTTGTTTCTTGCTCAAGGAGGCTTCAAAAGTCAACTTCGTCCATGTTAATGGCAAGAGAAGAAAAGTGATTTTGAAACATTTATACTTCGTTACAAATGGTGAAGGATTATCAAGATAACACGATCTCAAGGACATTTCATTCATCTAACATGGCACATACATAGATAAGCTAAATAGACACATAATTCCACAATAAACACATGCAACAATTAGCCCTAATAATAGCGAAGTTCCAATGGATGCAGCAAAATGAAAAATAGCATTATCCTTGCACTTACATGTTAGAGAATATATCCAGCTAGCATCACATTTGCAATATAAGAAGCTCCACGATAGAAAAGAACCCAATCCATACATCAAAATTCATCCATCGTCCAAAAATATCCACCAAGGAAAATGTAATATTCTAAATTAGCAGTCAGCTAATTGGAATATTAATTTTGGCTAATTTTTTCTTTTTCTAATATTGAGCAGGAATAAAGTGGGTAATGGGACCCACAAATAATAACTAAGCAGCTAAAAGCACTTCCCTATAGTCCCTAAGGAAATATTGCGGCTTTATTGGGGTCCATGTGGCCACCCATCGAGTGGAGGCAGCATCTTAGGTGGCTGCGTGGGAGAGGCACTAAGGGGGCAATGCAGTGGTAGGCCGAAGACGGGGCAACGCAGTCCTTGTGGGCCCAAGGGAACCGTTGGAGGCTCAGTTTTGACAAAATGGAATGAGTAGCTCATTCCTCATTCATTCATCTATCGATTTTTTGTCTTCATTGACTGAGCACGCATGAGCTGTTTAGCCAAGTTTATAGTACTTTTTAGCACAGATATTTCCGAGCAGAGATCTCAACCTCTACCTTGGGGTACTTCGAGTGCCCACTCAGAAGAGGAGATTCATCCATTTTGTGAGGAGCTTGTAGAGATATATCAGCAGCAACACACAGTCCCTTCAGGAAAGCGAAGAGGCAATCCAGACTACGCAGTGATTTTGCAGTCCAACCTAGAGGAAGTGTCGGGAAGTGGAGGAGCAGAGAAGATTCAGTCGGAAGTTTTGGAGGGGAGGCTAGCCACCTCCTACTAGGGATTTTGGTAGAGTTTTGGAGGCATTTCCCAGTAGTTCTAGCCAAGAGATCGATTTCCCCAGCAGAGCAATGTACCAAGCCCAAAGGGACCATTTTCCGGGGTCGAGATTTCTGGAAACCCTTTGCGGGTTTTTTTGAGTCTTTGTAGTAGAGTCCAGGGTCAAAAGCCTGGAATTTTCTAAGCATGGGAGTTGGACCAAACTACAATCCGAAGTCAACCAGCAGCAGTAGTTCCAGCAATGGCAGCGTAGAGGGAGAGCCACGCAGATCCTGGTTCAGCAGCAATATTTGTCCAGATTTAGAACTCAGGTGCTACCTTTCTTGGCACCAATATTGTAATCTTTCCGACAAATTAATAAAATAGCTCAACAGTTATTTATGGCTCTATTTCTTGTGTTTTGATGCTGTTTTCTATTTTTTGTAGTTTTTGGTCTATTGTGCTTTATATTACTGTTTGTTTCCAATTTGGGATATTACAGTGGTATCAGAGCACTGAGGGTCCGTGGGACAGTTCAGGGACAGTGTGTCTCGGTGCTAGTGGACAGCGAGGCTACGCACAACTTCATCGATGCTCGGATGGTGCAAAGAAGGGGCATACAGATGGAGAGCTTTGATGGGTTTTTTTTTGCTAGTTCCGGGGGCCAGGACCATGCAGTGCATGCGTTATGTCCCAACATTGACGGTGACCATGGGAACATACTCATTGACAGACCATTTTTTTGTGGTCGACATTCCAGACACCAACATATTGTTGGGGGTTCAGTGGCTCATCACCCTTGGTAGAGTCACAACTGATTGGAAAACACTGGAGATGGATTTCGTGGATAAGAATAGTGGGAAATAGGTGATGCTCAAGGGCATGCACACATAC